>VXBP01005443.1:1965815-2135134 GCA_013400115.1 Rhinopomastus cyanomelas | reverse complement strand
CCAGCGGCGGTAATGGGCGCCAGGGGGCGCCGCCCGGGGCGGCGGGGGCGCGTGAGGGCAGCCTGGACCCGCCCGCCCGGTGCGCGCGCAGCGGGGGGCGCCCCCTCTTCCCAGGCCCCGCCGGCACCTCGGAAGCGCGCACGTGAGGCGAGGGGGCGGAGCCGCCAGCGCACGGGCAAGTTCTCCACCCTTTGCTTTTCACCCTGGTTGGTGAGAAACTCTTGGGTGAAGGATCGCGAACGCTCACCGAGGCCCCCGTGGGAGTCCCATCCCGCCCCGGTAACGCTCCACACACCTAGCTTACGGTCTCATCCGAAGCAGCCCCCCCAGTACCCCATACACCCCATTTCCTCGTTATCTTCCCTCTCACCTCGGTTGCCTCCAAACTGCCCCCGGACCCTAACTCATACATAAGTGCTTTACGCCCCCTATCCAGCCGTCGAGGCTGAACATCCATTCATCTATCTACCCATCCAACACCACCCACCCATCCCGCACCCCCCAGCTATCCTGCACCACCCACTGCTGCCTCTGTAAATCAGAGAGGAGAGAAAGCACAAAATTACCATCTTTATACAACCTCCTGTTTCTCTGCCTGGCAACTGCAGCCAGGCAGGAAGAAAAGAACTGTGCTGGAAGCCTCTAGGATTTGAACCCCACATAGCTCCCGGAATCACTCTGCCCTATGTAGTGACAGTGATTTCTGCTGTCACACTTTGCCTGCCTCAACCACCTGGTGAGTCTCCATCCACGACACAACTTTTAGATGTCACAGGAACATTTATTACATGGCTGTGGGTTCAGTGAACCTGTAGTGGTACATTCTGACACCCCCCCAGGCCTTACACCAGTGACAGCAGCATCTGCACCACATTCCAACTGAGTTCTCACTGGATTGGCACAGTCAGGGAAGAAACTGTGGCCCCTGCACAGCGTGGCTGCTGTCAGCAAGGGTAAAGCAAATGACAGTGGTTTCCTAGACTGACTTGAAGCTGAGACTATAAGGAAAAGCTTTGTGTAATTGCTTGTATGCTGTAAAATACACTACAGGTGCAGCAAGAAACAAATGGACAGCCTTCAGGAGAGCTCTTTGGTTCATGAGGGCATGACAGCCATTCTGCATCTTCTCTGGAAACACTTGCAAGAAGCAATTTTTTCTTTACTCAGTCCCTTCCTAACCAAGTGAAACTTAGTCCTTGCCACCTTTTCTTTCCACATCCTCCTTTTATAAATAAGATTTTCTGCATTTATCCTTCCCTTCTGATACCTTCTCTCACTCACACCCTTTGCATTTTGAAATAAAGGTATTTTCTTGTTCCCCGAGATGTGCTGAGAATGGCTTGATGTCCCTCTGGCTTTCATGAAGACCACAGCCTCAGCAGCATCAGGGCCTGACCCTGCACAGTCTTTACCGCAGATAAGGGTGAAGCCTCCTCAGAGGTTCAAAGCTATCATAGCTTCAGGGCCTGGCTTTGGGCTTTATTTATGCCAACCTACGTGCACATTAGCTCTGCTGGATAGCTTTAGAAGAATCCTACCCGTGTTTTGATTGAAGTCCCAAGCAAATTCATCAGAGAGATGAGATAAATGTGAACACATTGTCTTCAAGAGTGTCTAAGCTTAGGACAATGAGTCTGGATTAGCTGCACTCACTGTGTTTGGATGGAATAAGCAAAACTGATGCAACTGAAATTCCTGAAGGTAATACAGCAAGCCAGTTATCCCAGGCAGACCTCTTTCCAGCTGCTTGCCTACTAGCCATTGGCCACAGCCTTTGCTGTAGGCTGAGAAGGATATGTTATGCCCATGGCAGTTTGGGTAGGATCTCTGCCCAACTATCTATTTGGGCAGAATAGCCTCTGCCCAAATCACAGTGTCTTATTCTACTTCTTGCAGGATAAAGACTCATCTGAGATACCACACTATAAATTTTAAAGCAGCTCTCGATTCCTGAAAATCCTCATCATCTTATGACATGCTTCAAAGATACAGATATTTCAGTCTCATGTGTAAATATTGATATTTCTTCCTTCCAGTTCAGTGACAGGGCCCTGGGCCAGGCCTCAGCTTGCTCCTGTGGTTCAGGACAAAAGCCAATAAAAAATTACTGCTACTCAAGTGAGAAGCAACACTTCAGTGCTGTCTGTGAGATGAGAGCCAAACGAAGCACAGAAGTGATTACAGCAGAAAGAACATTTCCCTCTGGCAGCCCGTCTCTTCAGTTCCAGTGCCAGCATTTAACAAAATGCTTGAGCTAATCCTTGGTGTCCACGGTGACTGTTCACCTGGTCCATATCACAGGCACTTGTTTGACACCCCATTGAGCTATTTCAGCTCACTGAAGCAGCAGGAAAGCACTAACCTTTTTAGGAGGCCCTAACTGGGAAGCAGAAGTTTGGTGCAATGAATCCTGATCTACACTAGAGTTAGTCAGCACCTACTAAGACAAGGTCCCCGCTTCACCTCCCTTCCAGATGTGCCTTCCCGTCTCCTCCTTTGCACAGCATTCCTGCATTTGGAGGGTGAACTTTCTGCAAGTTAACTGTCTGAACTGGGTCACTGCTGAACCAGGCAAGAGCCAGTGCTGCTTTCGGCAAAGTGGAAGAAACTCCCAGCCTGAAAGAAGAAGGAGGACAAGATCAGGATGGCTCCCCTTTTGACCTTTTGCCATTAGCTGCAAAATGAAGCCACACTGCCAGCAGTAGCACATGAGAACTAGGTGCATCAGCCCATTTTATTCAAGGGAGATCACTAAAGTTTGCGGGCAAAGCCAGTTCTGCAGGGCCTAATACAATCATGTCTTTACAACTGCACATGAGAACTGACTGAGCTGTTTTAAACCCAGTCTTGGGCAGACGCATTTCATGTTCTTTCCCTCTGGGTCATGTTCTACTCAGATCTGCTTTTAGGGAGGAAGCAGGGCAGTAACTCTTTGGCCTGTCGCCCCTGCTCCCTCGAGGGCAAAATAAAACTGGGGCACAAATTTTCTGATCAAAAAAGAGCCCCTCCTCTTAGTCCTTTGGAAAGAGGCCAGTTACTTTTTCCTTTCCTAACTACAACATACAGTCAACCCTGCTCCTTGAAATGAGTGACTGAGTAAAATTGTGGCCAGTCCCTGACACAGAGTAAGCCTGAGTCCAGGCCTGTGAACAGGGTAAGAACTGTGCTGGTGAATTCCTGCTTAGGACAAGGCTTACTAAAGAACAGCTATGCCAACTGATGCTTTTTGTGCTATCTTCAAGCTCCAGTCCAAGCTCTGTGCATGCCATGATCTACCTGCAGTATCCGTAGGTAGAATTCTTGCGGTGACTTTGTAGCCATGTCTCATTAGAGCCAGTAATACTTAAAGGTAAAGAGAGTGGCACACTCTGAACCTAAGGAGGATTTTCTGTATTGTGGCTGACGTGCCTTGCTACTTGGCTTGAGTACTTAACACCATAAATTATTACGCCCTGTCATACTCAGCACAAACATACTGTATCACAAGCACCCCGATGCTGGAGAGCACAAAAATTACCCACTACACTTTCAAACTCTTCCCAACCTAAAGGAGAAAGATCAGGCCATGAGTGTGCAGACAAGAAAAAAACCCAGCCTACAAACACTGTCCCAAGGGCTCAGAAATGGTGGGAGGTGATTTACACGCCCAAAACAAACCACTTGAGCAAATGAAATTTACAAAACCCAAAATAGTTTTATTTACTTTTCAGATTTCTGCCTCAATGAGACATTTTGCAAACATGCTAAGGCTACAAAATGTCCAAGTTGACAAAGACATGCAACGCTGACCATTCAATAAGTCACAGCTATTATAGGAGCCACCATGCCCACACGGGCCACGGGGCCCATCAAACAGGGATGGTGTACAGTGATCATGGCAACGTACTACGCAGGACCTAGTAACCTGAGGTAGGTCTCTTTACAGTAAGAAAACTATGTCCTACACCAGTGTTACATCCTGATCTACTGGAACCCCCTTAATGTTCCAGAAGATGCAGGGTGGGGGGGACTGTTTCCTTAACAAGTGTGCAAGTAAGAAACAGGAAATATTGATGTTGTTTAATCTTAGTATAAGTGAGCAGAACAAAGTTAGTGTTACCCATGCCAATGAAAGCCAACCTAAACCTCTGAGGAGTGTTAGCAGCTTCAAGATAAAGGAGTCAGTCAGCTGAAGCAACTCTGAAAAGGCTTTCTGGCTAGCATACAGGGTATGATTTGAACCTGATGATTAATTTGTTACAGATCATTCCACAGATAGATTTTGGTTGTGTTAGATCAGAGAAGCGGGAAGAGCCTGGGCTTGCCTGCGTTTAAATAAACTCTGCTGATACAGTGAGAAATACTGTATCAGGACACTGAGAAAATACAAGGCCTTAATGTGACCCAGAAGCGGTTCTCCACTCAGGACATCACTAAAAACCTTGCTTTGGGAAAGCATCACGGGAAGCAGCGGCCGCTGCCGTGGTGAACCTTAGTGATGCTCCACATAGCTTTGATAACTTACAATGCAATAGTTAACACCACAGTGCTCTTCCCCCCTGCACTAGACAACAAAGATGTGACAATAAAGGACACTATTGCAAAGCTTCACTTCCACTCAGACACGCAGAAAATCTGGCACTAGGAAAAAAACAACTGTAAAAGACAAAATGTTGTCTGATACAGTCTGATAACAAAGCCAGATCTCTGCTACCGTAAACTGTACAAAAAATGATAGAAAAGAATATGCACTGTTATTAATACAGTGCTTATTTTAATAGAAAATAAACAGCTTACATTTCCACTGTAAATATAGGCTATACACAGAATTATGTATAGATATAGCTACATGTATAAAGCTTTATTATAGGCCTCTGATACATTTATAACTATGGCTCCCTGAGCCATTTGTAGAGTGCATTTAATAACAAAAAATTAGTAATGTGATTATGGAATAAATACAATAATAAAAACAAAGACTTCTTCTGACACGTTTTTAAAAACCCTCTAGGCCTGACACGTTGTGCTAAAAATTAAAAGATGAAAAGGCAATAATCTGCTGGAGGGAGGAGGAGGAATAGGAGGAAGAGCTGGCCTGCCACAGGCAGGGCGTGTAGCTCTCCAAAATTAAAGTGACTTTGCCCTGAATTTTAGCCCTTGACAGCAACCTTGTTCTTCGCAGCAGCAAACATCGCATAGAACCGTGAGTTCTCATTGGCCAGAAGGGCAGACGGCGTGTCGAACTCCACTACCTAAAAGCAAACCAGGCAGGTAAAGTGCATCAGTAAAAGCCAGAAGAAAATGGATTCCCACCCCTTGGACTTGTGACATGGTAGTAAAGAAGCCACAATATGGCAGTCAAAGTGAAAGCACACATTTTTGCATTCACACCATAACCTGGGATGCTTCAAACGAACTCAGACAAACATTGGAACTGCCCAACAGGAAGCAACCCCTGGTGGCTCTGGCAAACAGAGGGAGATGCTGTGGGGTTTTTGCTTTCTCTAACATTAAAAGTATTGCCACACGTTCTTACATTTAATTGTTTATGGCTCCCACAGGGAAGCCTGAAAAGTAGATATAGTATCTTTCATATGCCTGCTCAATAGCACAGGGCTTCACCAGATATGTTTATATTATCCTCAGAATTAAGACAAAAAAGGTGTTTTAAAAACACATGAGAGAGACTGTTACTCTGAGATGCTTTCTTGGTCTGTAAAATAAATTTTGCCCTCTGTGATCTCATCATGGTCAAGCAGTAACCAATTCTGTCGGAGTTTTATTGCCAAGGATGTGAATGAACGCAGAATATTTCCCACTCTGCAGTACTAGCTGCTCCTTCAGTTCAGCCTGAACGTGGCAACACCGGACTGCAATGGAAACTGCAGCCACAAAAATCTTCCTGCTTACCTGTCCCTGTGTTAGCACCATGATCCGATCAGAGCCCAGTACTGTGTGCAGGCGATGAGCAATTGTTAACATAGTGCAGTCTGCAAATGACTCTCTGATAGTCTCCTGAATCAGTAAGTCTGTCTCTGTGTCCATAGCAGCTGTGGCTTCATCCAGTATCAAAATCTGAAAGCAGCACAAAATCCTGGCTGTTACCCACAGTAACACTTTGCCTCCCTGAACATAAAAATAGAGTGGGCAGAATTACCATGAACAAGACCTGTCACAACAAGTAATTCATATGGAGTTGTGGTCACAAAGGAAGGTTTTATAAGCACCCTCTCAGTTTTCTTTATGTAATTGCCTTCAAAATTACCCTACAGAATAATCGCCTTCAAAATACCCTACTTGAATTTTATGGTCACACATCCAGCAGCCACAAACGTTTGGGTTCTGACCCAGGTCTCATGTTTGCACTACTTTCAGTTTTACATTTGTCAGCTAAATCTCAAATACAAATGTTTCTCGTAGGCCAATCTGACACATCCTAGATGGTCACATTCCTTCTTGAATGAGTCAGTACTGACTAGCCTTACTGGCTTTCTTAGGCAAGAAAGAATAATCTTTCCTCTCAGATTCAGACACTGCTTTGGAGTGGTGTCTTGTCAAAATTAAACTAGATTTGCTTTGTGCAGGTACTGCAGAGAGAGTAGTAACTGTCTTTAAAACAGATGCAGAGTGAACCTTAAAATAACATGGTATGCAGTGTTTAAGAGAAAAGAATATCAAAATCAGAATTCTGGTCAATCTCAATCCAAAAGTCCTTTCTCACTGTAATCCTTATTTGTCTTCTGTTTCTTCAAAACCCTTCATTTCACTGGCATAGCACAGTCCCAAGCTTCACTTGAAAACTGCATTTTAGTAGGGCACCACGGAAGAAAAATACTTGGCTGAGCATCACAAAAGGGTGGAAGGAGACAATAATCTGATGCTCTCCACTAAGAGGGGA
Organism: Rhinopomastus cyanomelas; assembly: GCA_013400115.1. Taxonomy (NCBI): domain Eukaryota; kingdom Metazoa; phylum Chordata; class Aves; order Bucerotiformes; family Rhinopomastidae; genus Rhinopomastus; species Rhinopomastus cyanomelas. The sequence continues at coordinate 2,128,257 of VXBP01005443.1, read as the reverse complement.
CACAGAGTAAATTATTAGGCCATTTTGACACCCTATTTATTCACATTACAAGCAATAGCCTAATGGCAGGACATTACAGGAGCTAGCTGCTGACAACAGATACCTTCCCAGTTGTTCTAACTCTACAACTCTCTGGGTTGCAATAACTGTTGGTGCAAACCCTCTGACAGATTACATTAATCTGGCACAAAAAAGGCTGACTTAGTCCTTTAAAACCTTAGTCCAGTTTGGTACCTCCAGCTCTTCCTTTCATCTCTATACTCACCTTGCAACAACGCAGTAGAGCTCTAGCTATGCACAGTAACTGCCTCTCTCCAACTGAGAAGTTTTCCCCATTTTCCATCACTTCTGAATCAAGTTTCATAGGCAGCTGGGCAACCTGTACAGAAAAGAAGCAGCAAAATCTTAGAGCATTGCACAGACTTGTATGTCCACAACATGAATGTTGTATGTCCACAACAGTTGTTCCTCCTGCAAATCTGATTTTGTCTGTGTTCCAAAATATCCCTAACACTTTGCTGTCCATCTCCCACTGTCTCTGTTGGGGAAATTACTAACAAGCAACTAATCTTAGAACAACAATACCACATCAGACCTGTTCAGTCCATTTGAAATGCCCATGTCTCAGTGATAACTTAGTCCACTAGGATTAAGCTACAAGAGCTGTATAATCTCAGTAGGCAACATTGGAAAGTCTTCAGTACAAAGTATTTCATTACTAGAAAAAAAAGTGTGCGGTGTACAAAATTGTATTGACACATGTACAGATCTGTTGACAATCTTTCTCTCCAAGAGAAGAGTGAATCTCGTCCCTGTAGGATTTACTGCAGTCTTCCTACCACAGCCACACATGCCACTTGACTTCTAAGAAGAACTGGGACTATCAAGGCAGTGAGACTGCTGCAGAGGGCCTTGCAAAGGGAAGATTTTAAATGCAGGATAAACGTGCATGTGTGACATTTGCAGTGGCAAATGCAGAATGCACACCTAAGGCACATACAACATTTCAGGTGATGTTTTTGTGTAGCACCCTGGAAGCCCATGGAATGAACCGGCACTGCACTATGCTATGTACTAGAAAAGGACACACCCAAAATACGGTGTGTTCTCAAAAACATCAGTCAAAATAAAACAGAGATAATAAGGGAGAAAACTGCAAAGAAAAAGCTTACATAAAAGGTCTCTGAAGTTGCTACTAAGAACACATGATGGTTTGGAAGCCAAAACATAAACATGTATCTCATAGGGCATGTAATACTTACACACTCCTTCATATGAGTCCTTTCCAAAGCATTCCAGATTCGTTCATCACTGTACTGATTGAAAGGATCCAAATTTGATCTGAACAGGGAAGCAGAAAACATATTTTTTATTCTGCAGTGAATTGCAAAACAGCAGTGTGCTAATCCGGCGGGATGATTCCCATCTAGTCTTCTACTTGACTATGTCTCTTTGCCAAAGAAATAAGGTGCTCCCAGCACAGTAGGACTACAGTAGCTGAACAGAAGAGTAGATGTAGAAGACAAAGATACAAAATCTTCAGTCAAATCTAAAGGGAATGCAAGACTCCCATAGTGGACAATCACATCCAGCTCTGTACTGGGCCAGCTAAAGTCATTTATCTGTGCTGAGGGTTTTTTGTTTCAAATACAGATCATGAACATCTCACCATCCACCTGTTTAAGTTCAAGTATGAGCTGGCAGCCTGCTTAGTCGTTATCACCTTATGGTCTCACTAACCTCACAGTGCCACTGAACAGCACAGGTTCCTGAGGAATTATTGAAAGTTTGCTGCGAAGATCTGCCAAACCAATGTCATTTATTTTCACTCCATCAATTTTAATACAGCCTCCAGACAGTTCAACAAGGCGAAAGAGTGCCATTCCAAGGGAAGACTTCCCTAAAAATGAGACAGGAAAAACAATACTAGTGTTTCTTCAGAGTCATGACAGCTTTAAGAAGAGATAGCATTTTAAAAGCTGTCCGTGTGTAAGAAAAATAGTGTTTTAAAAGTACCATAAAGTTCTGGCAATGCTGCTAAATGTTGGGGTTCATCATTTAAACTTCTAAGCAACTATAGGAGCAGCTCCTAAGCTCTTCTCACAAAAGCTACCCCACCACAGTGCTACACCAGCCCCATAGCACCAATAACTTGCCACATAAACCAAATACAGTCGAATTAAATAGCCTGTGCAGATTTTGGGGTTGATTTGAGTCATCTCAGAAACAGTGGAGAGAATTATTCCAGATTCTGAGACAGATTCGGAGATTATTCTCAGATTTCTGAGACAGCTTAGAGCCAAACCTGGCCACAGCATCAAGAGAGTCAAAAAGCCGCAAAGACCATGGTGTAGGCAGCATTCTGTGCTGCACTTACTGCTCCAGCATAGGAGGATAGCCCTCCACTTTAAAGGGAAATTTGTTTCCATTATTGTTTGTAGTGACATCTCATGCAGACACATGTGCAGAATCCTCTGTCAACAGACTGCTGGGACCTCTTGCAGGCTGTTAACAGTTTATTCAAACACAGGGAATACAGAGAACCAGCGTGACTGCCCCACTCTGTTACATACCTACTCAGTAAAAGGAGTAATCTAACTCTTAGTGGTTTTACTGTTTCTCCTTACCTGAGCCTGTCCTCCCCACAATGCCAATCTTTTCCTTTGGTTTGATGGTAAAGGACACTTTTTTGAGCACTAGAGGGAGGTTCTCTCGGTATCGCATCTCTGCATTTTCAAAAACAACTTCACCTTCCTGTGGCCAGTCCAGAGAAGGAGTTTTATTCTTAATTCGAGCAGGAGCTTCCAGGGAAAGTGTCTTTTAAAAAAAAAAAAAACCAAGAAGGTCAGATTCCAGTAAGCAAAACACCAGGAAAGAAAACTATCAGTTTCTGGCTGTTTTGTTATGAGCTGTGTGCTTGGGTGAAGGCCCAGCAGTTCAGAAGTGTGCTGTGCTCCCCTGACCACACTGTTAATTCCCTCCTGTTACATTAAGAGCTACATTGGTCCTTCTACATGACAATTTTTTTCATCAGTGGAATTTAAAATGTATTTTAGGCCTATTATTTATTAGCACAATTCTATTAAGTTTTGTGGTTGTGGAGTCTCCTCCTCTGGACACGTTTAAAACCCGTCTGGATATGTTCCTGTGTGACTTGGTCTAGGTGGTCCTGCTCTGGCAGGGGGATTGGACTGGATGATCTTTCGAGGTCCCTTCCAATCCCTAATGTTCTGTGATTCTGTGACTGGATGCCCAACTTGCTGTATTTCTAGGTCTTGTTTGCCAGGGTCACTGCTGCTGCTTCAGACACAGAATGCCCAAGTGACATACCGTACAAACGCTGCCCTCTTCCTTCTCTTCCTCATTCTCCCCTGCTCTGGTAAATCACTGAGTCAAGCCCCTTCCCAGCTTGTTCACTTTCCCTATTTTAGTTTGTCCCTTAATAAAGAACAGTTCAGATTAAACATGAAAGCAGAATGCCTGAAAACCAAATATGTGCCTTTATATCATGTTTAAAATGAAGCCAAGGTCACTTTTCTCCATATTTGACACAAACAGTCTCAAAGAAGAGCAGAAATCCCATCATGGGACTCACTTCATGTAAACACCAAGTAAGAATCTCCAACTGAATCAGGCCCTGCCACATCCTTTATGTTCACTACAGAGAAGACAGTTTCTGGAGCGTGATTTTTCTCATTCTAATATAAACATTTAGTACAGTAATAAACTGCCCTCTGGAGATACCTGTTTCCTACACTGACTACACAGAGATCCCATGGGGATTATGTCAGCTGTGGACATGTGCAACATATACAGTTGAGGCAGATTAATTACACCCCAAGGGTTTGAGAAAAACAGCAGCCTTCTACAGCAGTAATCCAGTTCCTTGAACTGGGAGCCAGCATGGCAAGAAATCAAGCCGGGGAGTCTGTAAGACTCAGAACTTGCATCACGTCCCACTGCTCACACAACCCTTTCACTTTAGATTCAAGCATGGTTTACAGTTTCATAAAATGGCTGTCCAGAGATCCAAAAAAGAAAAATCACAGAAAGTGTTGCTTATTGGTGACATAAAATGATAGATTAACTTCAAAAAAACTCAAACAAAACACTCCAACATGTTTTGCCACTGAAGACCTGACAGTTACAAATCCGTCTCAGCCCAATGAGAGCTACTAGACAGTACTTGGCTCACAGTTATCAGCCTGTGTGGTCATCATAGAAAATTTCTAATTAAATAAAATCTCTTGTAGCATTGACCTGGGGGGAAACAGCTGTTACTTTCCCCCCTGCTCTTCAGTATCAGATCAACAAGCTAACAATTCTACAAATATCACAGGATCACAGTACATTAGGGATTGGAAGGGACCTTGAAAGGTCATCTAGTCCAATCCCATGGCCAGAGCAGGATCACCTAGACCAAGTTGCACAGGAACATATCCAGGTGGGTTTTAAATGTCTCCAGAGAAGGAGACTCCACAACCCATCCTGGGCAGCCTGTTCCAGTGCTCCGTCACCCTCAGTGTGAAGAAGTTTCTTCTGATATTTCAACTGTTACATTGCCCAGATTTACCAAACAGATAGGCACCTCCCTCTGAAGTTCAGAGGGCATGTGCATTATGTGTGAAGCGAAAAAACCTTTAGCCTCAAAGACCAGTCCAAGCAGAAGAATTTCCCGTGGCTACCCTTTCCCTATTGACCCATGCCCCATTTTGCATACACAAGTCCTAGTTATGGAGAAAGGGTTACAGACAACTCGAGCAGCTTGTTAAACATTTAGCCTGGCACATTTCTCATGTTTAACCTAGCACATTTTTCTTGTTTAGAATGCCAGCTATTCTTGTGACGACTTAAGAATATAGAAATATGTTATATGAGATGGCTGAGGAAAAAGAAGTAGACTTATCAGAAAGAAGCAGAATTAAATCTAGCCAAAATAACAAACATTTATCGGTGTTTAAAAGAAGGGTTTCCTTTAGGTTTGGAATGAAGGATGCCGCCAGAACATCACCCTTTTGCTCTAAAATATTGAATTCCTGGTTTCCCTGTCCACACACTCCACTCTACTGATAGAGTTACCAAACTTCCAGCATCCTAATGTAGCTTCAGTGATGGCAGGCAAGTGATGCCTGTTAGCTCAGTGACGCATCAGCTCTTGTGCCATGTGTCCTTCCAACACTTATTACCCAGGCTTCATAAAACAAGTTCACTCTGCAGTATTACCACACATGCATTACTGTGTTCACAAGATCAGAAACATCCACTCTGCACTAAGGCAGGCTGTGGCTGAAAGTCTCTTTTCATATGCCGGCACCATAACAAGTAAAACGAAATTTTACAACAGGCAATTGAATGTTTTCCTGTCCTACCTTGATATAGTGATCAATTCTCTCCACTGAGGTGAAGCGAGCTTCTGTCTCTGAAGCAAGTCTGACTGTAAACTGGAATAACCCTGTTAGCTGAAGTGACAGAGGAAAATAAAGACAAATTTAGAGAAGTGCAGTTTATTATTGGATTAAGAGATAAACATAATGGACAGTGTGGCCAGCAGGAGTAGGGAAATGAACTCAAGTCTTATGTGGAGCAGCTGAGGGAACTGGAGTTGTTTAGCCTGGAAAGGAGAAGGCTGTTGAGAGACATTATTACTCTCTACAGCTGCCTGAAAGGAGCTTGTAGCAAGGTGAGGGTTGGTCTCTTTTCCCAAGCAACAAACAACAGGAGGAGAGGAAACAGCCTCGAGTTGCATCACAAGAGGTTTAGGTGGGAAATTAAGGAAAAACACTTAACTGAAAGAGTTGTGAGGCACTGGAACAGCCTGCCCAGGGAATTGGTTGAGACCCCATCCCCAGAGGCATTTAAAAGACATGTGGCTGTGGCACATAGTGACAGGGTTTTGTGGTGGACTTGGCAGTGTTGGGTTAACTTAAAGGCCTTTTACAACCAAAGCCATGAATCTACATTTGATACAAGTACTCTTGGCATTGGGCACCATACAGCCATAGGTGCCAAAGGCAAGTTAATTTTAAAATAACCATAATTTATTAATTGTTTGGAAAGTTAGCAGTTTAGAAAGGTTTCCCACAAGCAACAGCTATTAGCCGCCTAAGTCTTGCCATTTCCTCTAAGTACCACCAGGAGGCAGAAAAGGCCAAACAACAGCTCTCACAAAGGTTCTTCCGAAGCGTGAGGTCTGTCTAACCGCAGGGCTGCAACGCAGCACGCGGCTCGCTGTGGAACATACTGCGGGCAGTACATTAAGACAGAAGTTTGACAGATGTCGGTCCAATTTCTGGCAATATCCAACATACGAAGAGCCTCAAACAGTTTCTACTTCGTCATTTAAAAAGACAGCTCCCCAAAAGAATACTTTAAGCAGATAGCACCTCATCATTTGTAATTTGGCTAACAGCAAAAGGTTTTGACTCCAAATTGCTTTTCCCTCCATTACCAAGAGGGTTAACAGTATCTTTTCCCACTCTACTGCATTAAGGAACGTTTTCAGTAGCGTGTTCCTTTATTTGCAATAACTACATTGAGAAATTACATAACACAGTATGTGTTTACCTGTACAGCATAGGAGATAGCCAGCCCAGAATAGGCAGGAGGAATCTGGCCATGCATTAGGACAATCATAAGGCCAGTGGTTGTGATAAGAGCAATGCTGATGATGTCCAGCCGTACAGCTAGCCAGCGCATTGCACAGCTGAACAGGTAGAACGGTGCCTGATTGTCATCTAGGAGCTCCTGATACCTGAAACACATACAGGGAAAGGTTAGTAGAGCTGATGTTCTACAAACAGCAAACCCCTCTTCCAGCATCAGAATCCCATGTGGGAATACAAGTCTGTCAATGACAAAGTCTCAAACTAGGCCACAAAAGCAAGATTTACAAGCTTTCCTGAATAACACCAGGCATTCAAGCTCACAGAACTTACATCACCAAGTTTGTATGTAATAATGAATTACACCAGGGTGACATTATCACTATCACCACAACTTCATCTATATAAGACTTTCCAGAAGATGCCTCATGGCTAAAAATGACTCCCTGAGTAACAGCAGCAGTGTTTCAGAATGTGCATAGAACGTGTGTTGCTTTATCCACAAGGGTAAAAGTAAAGTCAGTTTTGATGTGCTTAGTGACGCTAAAACTCACCAATAACCAGGAATTTGCAGTCCTGACACTGCAAAGCTGAGAAAGTACATTAAGGGAGACACAGGAGATTCACAAGCCCATGAAACTGGACTTTCTGATCACCCAAATCAGCTTTACACCGATCACCACTGCACAGCAAGTGCAGAGCCTTGATGATCTTGCACCAGCAAGGCTAAGGGACTGCTATTTGCACCTCCACAACTTCCCTCTCAGCTGGTGTAGTAGCATCTTTCATTGCTTCTGTGGCAACCTTTCCTGTGCCCCTGTGCTGTAGGTCTCATGACCTTGCACCTGCAAAATCCTGATAATATTGTGGCAGGTTCTCACGGGAAGCAACTATCATTCACATGAGAAACATTTCACTTTCCCTCACTGACATTTGTTTTGAAGCAAAGGGTGGCTAACAACCACTCAAATACTTGATAAATAACTCTCCAATTATACTTGCACACAGAGTAACGGCTCCTCAGTGTACACAGGGAGGTTTTGTTAGCATGCTCTAACCAAAGCTAACACTATCACAAGGAGAAACAACCTACAGAAAGTGCAAGCAGGACCTGATGAAAAGTCTGCATATATTAGTAGGGGAAAATAGGGCCAAAAAGTTGTCCTCAGCATTACCACTGTCACCTGCTGCACTAGCATTCACCTGCCAACCCCACCTCTGTTCTTCCCAGTTGGCTATTGGGGAGTTCTCTGTACTCTTCCCTTGGTTTTTTCCTTAGAACAACTGTGTGCCAGCAGCTACAGACCCATCAATAAATCTTTCTGAATTAAACCTGTTGCACTCTGCTTTGGGCTTCACCACTGTCTGATTGGTATCTAGACTGACCTGTGAAGAAATTCCTGTCCTTTGTGGTAGGCATGAATTGTGGAGAGACCCTGGATGCTAGATGTAATATGAGACAGAAATGGAGACTGTGTGATGTTGTCCAGACGCTTCAGCTCTCGAATAAAGACCCTGGAAGGAAAGAAGCACTTCTAAGCGAAATGTACAACCACCATATGCCAACAACCAAACTGATGCCCATATACTTGAAGAACTCCATGGTCTCAGTGACAGGTCTAAGTATCCACTTCAAGTCAAAGCAGCTGGTGCACTTACCTAGACACAACATGCAGAACTGTGAATAGGACAATGAGGGGTCCCACTGCCACCAGAAACCAGGGGAAAACACTAGAAATCACTCCCACACAGAAGAACACAAGGATGACATTCTGGATGAACATTTCTGCTTGAAATGGCAAACGAACATCAACTGGAAAGAAAAGAGGAAGAAGTCTTGAGCATAGAAAATTAAGCCAACCTACACAAAACCATTCAGTCCAGCTGTACCTCACCACCAACAAGGAGTGCGATTTCTCATGGCTTACTCTAATTAAAAATGTACATTTTCATTAGAGATGCTATTATCTTCTGAGACGCCTTTCCAATTATTCCCATTTGCAGAAATAGCACTGATGCAACTCTGACCTAATTAGCACCTCTGCTGCACATTAACTTCACCCTGGAACCCCAGGTTCCCACTGAATTAACTGCTAAGAGTCCATCTCCCACCCACAGATATGAAAGCACATTTTATTCTTTATAAATGAATAGATAGACTTGAGGTAATAGCTGCCTTCTAGAAGCAGAACCAGCTATGTCCCAATTCTTGCTTTGTGTATTACAGCTAGACATCTGGCAATAGATGCAGGGTATGATCACTCTACCAGTAACAGAAGGAGTATTAAGAAGGTAACTTTGAGGTCTGAATGAGGGCTTTACAGCTCCTTTACAGTGAGAGATACCTTCATCCATGTCTTTGGAAAACCTGTTGAGAATTCGCCCAGTGGGTGTAATGTCAAAGAACTTCATGGGGCTACGCAAAATCCGTCGGAAGAGCTCATCATGGAGCCTTGAGGATGCTCTGAGAGTTCCCTGACGATGAAGAAAAAGTTGCAGTGTTATGAAAGGATATTTGGTCTTCCTGTCCCACTCCCCAGGAACCAAAACATTCCGCTCATTTTCTTTCTCCAACCAGAAGGTTTTTTCTTGGATTCCAGGCCCCTCAGTAGTGGAAGGAAGCTACCAATTTAGGCAGAAGTGTAACAGAAAGCATGGTGAAACCACAAAAGATGGCTAATGGAAACCTCACAATCTATGATCTCCCTCCGTCTCATTCAACACCTCGTTTTTGACCAAAAGAACCACCATGACAGGAATAAGCATAAGGGGCAGGAGGAGATAAGGAAAACGGCAGCATGGGGGCACATACCTTTACAAAGACAACGCCACGAACAGCTTTCAGGATCATCATAACTGCCATAGACAGCACATAGATGCCAGCGTAGTAATGCATGTGAGGGTTATCTTTCATACTATTGCTTATGACAGTATCATTTCCCAAAGTCACTGTGGTGTTCTGCGGAAAGTTCAAGGTTTCAGTAGACAGAGAAGGACATGCTCATATTACACATGGTGCAATCAAACTGTTCACTGTCTCCTCCCACCATATTTAATATTTTCTCTTTAAGCAAAGTACCTCAGTGACTTTTGAATACTTCAAGAAGTTTTCTGTAGCAGATTTACTTGACTTGCAGATTTATAGCCCTTGGCCTTTTCCCTACAGTATCTTTGAAAATACCACAGTACCTACTTCATTTGATTCCTTGTCTCTCATTTTACACTTACACTTTGTCTTGGTTCTGAACAAGGCCAGGTACTTGCAAACCACCACTCCTATTTTACACAGCAATATTCACCCTGGATAGGTTGTACACAGTCTTCTTGTCAAGTACAGTTATTTTCTACCAGTCTGCAGTGAATTCTTTACTGTCACATTAATGCATTTCTCACTCTTTTCTTAATATCTTTTAAAATATGTTTAAGGACTTCATTGTTTATTTTAATATAGCTGGCCATCTGCACTTCATTATTTCTTTTCTAACGTATTCTGCAGCAGCAAATAGCTTGCAAGTAGCAGCAGTAGTTTGCTCGCCCCCTACAAACCCCAAAATAATCATTCAATTGTATTTGAATCTTTAAACACGACAAGACTTGCAATCATGAATCAAGAGTGAGAGAAGTCCCAAACCAGAACAGGTTATCACAGTTTTCAAAGTAGCTCCCAAAAGCTATTTGACTTAAAGCTATATAGTCTAAACAAGACTACCTTGTTAGGGGTAAGGTCACCTTCAAAAGAAAAACAGCTCTGAAAACTAGTAATTCCTCCTGCTGTTCACATTTTCACTTCCTTTTCTTAGACTGACCAAGTCAAGGAATAATAGAGCAACACAAAGCCATGAGTTACTCTATGTTTCTTATTAGTGGAGCTCTCTTATTCTGGGAGATGAACTCTAACGAGTTTTAAGGCTCCTGGGGAGTCTTACAATTTACCTAAATTAGGAAGCACTATTTGGTCTCATAGGACTGCTTGGGATTATCTTAGAAGATCAATTCCCCTGCCCATTTGATGCAAGAGCATAAAAGAGCTATTCATCTTACTCCACTGCCTTGCTTGATCCAGAAACTCAGCCACCAGTTGCTAAAAGCTGTACTGCCCACATTCAGCACAAACAGTGCCATGATGACGAGGAATGCCAAGGGGCCTCCAGCTGCCTGAATGTAGACGCCATAAACAGACCAGGGGACTGAGCCTCTGCCTTTCTCTTCCACCTGAACCAACTGGCCTGTGAAACAAAAGAGGAGGGAGTGAGGAAAAAGTTATTCCATGAAACCTCTGAAGTTTGTGAACTACACAAAATTACATTCTTTAGCAAACTGTACAGACCTCTTTTAGAAACACAGACATTACTTAATATGTAGAACTCAGTGGTCCAAGCAGGTTTTCAATTTGTATTTCCTCTGCACAATCATTCACATCATGGTATGTCTGACAGTGCAATTAGCACATACTTAAAACTTAGGCTGGTATGAACTATCGCTTTTTAAATCCCACTGAAGTTCAATGCTAACGTGAGAGAACCACAAAAGAAAGCTCAGATCTTTCAGTTCTTCACACATAAATGCCATGTCCTGCCAAGGGCTCTGGAAGTACCAAGATGTACACATTGCCCTTTAGAGACAGGAGGGAGAGATGGTAAGGGAGACAGGGCACTACAGTTCCTTTGTGCTGATAGCATCTGACCAGCAGCAACCTGACTGAACTTAAAAACATTGTGCAGACACACAGATTTGATGCATTAATGAATGGTCTTTGCCCACTGCCTGTGTCCCATCAACCACACTGAGTGACCAGGACTTCAGATAGCTTTAGAAAACAGAAGTACATTCATAACACCCCTTGAAAGCAAACATTTTGATCTTACTGGTACATAAAACAATTGCAGCCAGAAATCTGATTACATAATTACCCTCTTCCTTCTTTACAACTTTCTCCTTCTTCACAGATCCTGTTTTGGTACTTTTATCCTGGGGTCCTTTCAGTGAACTGTTTGTGTTCTTTGTATCAATCTGCAGGAAAATGACAACACTAAACATACTGGAGTAACTGGCTTTGACATTGTCATACCTGATCCCAAGCTTATTTATAATCCACCTTCTAAGGATGAGGGCTTTCAATAGCTTAGCATTCATATCAAGGAGAAGATTAACTTCACTCTTACTATGGATGACTAACAACTCTGGTGGATTAAAGTCTCCTTCACTACTAATCTGAACAGATAGTGTGTCAGGTTAATGTCCAAAACTGCTGACACAATTTTGCATACATGGTAGAGGAATGAAATGCATACCTCTGAAAGATAGAATCCCATGGTAAAAACAACTCAATATTTTATTAAGAGGAGTTCTCCCCGGTCCCCTAAACACCCTTACTTCAGTGAGGAAAGCTGGTATGAAATATGTCTACCAAGTCCTTCCAGAAGTCAAATATCCAAACACCAAAGTGCACAGTTATTGTTCTGGAATGGGTTTAAACCATCTTCCCACAAGTGTAAGTTACTAGCTGCTCAGAGACAGCCTACATTTAACTGAAACTCCTTTATACAGCACCCTCACAGAGAAGAAAAGACATCTCACACATATCAAACCATTGAGAATCTAACGTCACCATCCATCTCTTCTTATCCCACCGGGAATGCAAATTAATGCTGCTTCTGTGAGCTAGAATTTAGAGTGTCAGTGAGGGTCAGCCAAGCATGTAGACTGGAGACTCTCATGTTAACTGCCATTCATTTAACTGTCATGTTAACTGTCCTTACATTCATCTTAAAATGGCAGAATTGTCTTCATGCCTTAAAGGATATGCAGACTAATGCATTATATTATTTTTCTTCTTTAACTAGCATCTCCCAGGAGACAATTTCATCAAGAACCTTCTATATATCTGTGCATTTATCACTATTTTCAGAAATTTTTTGAAGTCACTGCAACTAGATGATTGGGAGACTGGAACAACTGCCTTATGAAGAGAGATTGAGAAAATTTGGACTTCTTAGTTTGGACATAAGAAGGCTACAAGGAGATTTAATTACTGTATATAAACACATGAGGGCTGGGTGTCAAGAAGAAAGGAATACTCTCTTTTCAATTGCATCAGAGAGGACAAGAGGTAATGGATGCCAGCTTGAACGCAGGAAGTCAATATGAGAAAAAACTTCTTTAAGTAAGAGTTATTAAATATTAGAATGGCTTGTCCACGGAGGTTGTGAAGTCCACTTCTCCGGAGGTGTTTAAGATCTGTCTTGATGTGTTTTCTTGTAGTTTGATTTAGGCTTTTAGGTGGTTATGCTTTTCAGTAATTTGTATCCTGCTTGAGCAGGAGAGTTGGACCCGGTGGCCTTTGAAGGTCCCTTCCAACCCCGATAAACTGTGGTATAAACTTGTGAATAAGGAGTCTCTCATCTGTTAAAAAAATAAAACTGCTGGTGTGTTTTTTTAATCTGTTCTTACTGAGAGAAAACGTACACAACACTTCAAGTAACTGCCATTAAATAAAAGTAGCTAAGTTGCTGACTCCAAAGAACACCAGGGAATAAAGCAGGAGAAAGGTGGGGAAAAACTGAAGTGCTAAAAATATAAATGCATGCACTACTGATGAGTTCTTGTTGTTTTTCAAGACTTACATTTTCCCCACTGACTAAAACAAAAGAGCACAAATCCAGATTTAAATTTACAACAATTGTTTCACAACATAAGCAGGGCCAAGCAACTTCTTTTTCCCCTCAAAAACCCCCAAACCAAAACATTATGTTACACTTTCTAAAAGAACTGTCACATCCAACTTCTGTCAAGTTGTGTCACTTCTCCTGCGCCTCAGCCATACTCTACATAAAAAATTTGCAGCAACCATAAGTTTTTTCAAAGGTTAGTCCAGGCCTGTGTTAATTTGGAGGTAAATTAAGAAGTGAGCTGTACAACAAAAGAAACAACAGGCTTCCTGCTCTAAGCAGCATCAGGAATCATTACTTTCAAGTTCAAAACATGAGATCATTGGCAGAGTCATCTCTGCTACACACTCCCTATATACGAACTGCGACTGCCAATATGAAGCGCTAACAAAGCACAAGAAACCCATTTGTCTGGGAATGCATGAAGCCAGTCTCTCAACTACATACTTTTCTTCATCTCATCAGAAAAGTCATCATGCAGAGCTTTAAAAACAAACAAATACCTCAATGTGTGGTGTTTCTCCCAGCTGCAGGTTATTAAAAATAGTTGCATAGTCCCCATTTAAATTCATCAGTTCCTCATGGCTTCCTCGCTCAGTAATGCAGCCTTCTTTCATGAAAATCACTTCATCACAGTCAACAAGGTACTGGAGAAAATGGCAGTAAGAACAGGACTTCATTATTATGTCTGATAATCAGAAACACTCCCACAAAATCCTTTTTGGTGATTTATACACATTCGCTCACCACTTCCAAGGTAACAAACACTTGGTTTTTACAGGTGCTACATTGACTAGAGCATCCTGATAACTCTGACTGTATACAAATAAGAAGTTTCAATGTTCTATCAAAACCAGACTGTTGTGGACGCTTAAACAAAGCAAATGCTGACACACTAAGTATTAGTATTTCTATGCGCAGAATATAGCAAAAAACCCCTCAGAGTACATCCACTCTGATTTACTGACATCCAATCTAAGCTTTTGCTGATGTGATGAACCAGCTTTGCAGCAACTTAACATAAGTGTTTTTGAATGAGGTAACAGTCAAGTGTTACCAGTCTAGATCACTGATATCAAATACAGAATTAGTGGTCAATGCACATTTGCAAACCATACATCCTGTAGACAAGGCAGAGCACAGATGTTTCCAGTAAGAAGGCAACTGAACTATTCAAGAAACTCTGAGAAAGAAAGAAAGTATGAGAGATGTAGTACCTGAAGCTGATGAGTAATGAAAAGGACAGTCTTTGACTTCAGGTGCTTCCTTATTGCGCTGTTAAAAATGTGATTTCCAACATGAGCATCTAAGGCACTAAGGGGATCATCAAGGATGTAAATGTTCCTGTCGCTGTACAGGGCTCGAGCCAGACTGATTCTCTGACGCTGTCCTCCACTCAGGTTAGCCCCTCGTTCACCAATCTGCACAGACACATTCCTGTTATTTTATTTCACTGCACACTCACTCCTTTTTTGTACACGTATTTCTACAACAGCACACACAGATAATCAGAGCCCAAAAGGTGATAAAAAGCAGACCATAATATTTGTATTTGCACACACATCCCATAGCACTACCTATTGGTTTAATACATGTATCTTTTCTAGTTTAGATGTCCACTTCTTTGTGAATTGTGTTTTAGATTCAAACTCCAGCTTAATATGCTTGAAGCGTGGTAACTGGGGTTTTTTTGCTTTACTGCTTTTATATTAGCACAGCCATGCTTTTTTCTTAGCTACTTTAAATGAAGTTCAAATAGGTCTTGTTAAGGCAACGAAACTTGCAACACAATGAAAACACTCCCAAACTGTCAAGATCCACGTCAAAAACGCAAGGCAACTCTCAATAGCCCAGACCCAGAGTCTGCACTGGTAAGCTCAGCTCAAAGTGGTGCACTCAGCAAACATCTTGGCTTATATACACCCACCAGACTCGTCCTCCCCTCATTCCTCTAGTCCAACAAACCAAAATTCTACTTTTCTCCATCTCACTTATTAGTTTAAGCAAAATTTATACCTCTGTCAGGTCCCCATTTGGAAGGATGGCTAGGTCAGGCCTTAGGCAGCAATCATTCAGCACCGTATTGTATCTGAAGAACAATTAGACACAGAGTAAGAATTCTTTTTCCCCTGCTCCACAAAGTGTCTAGCTGGTGCAGCATTATTGGTCTACACTAACAGCAGACATTCCAGCAGTCTTACACAAATCGTCTGCTTGGATTCCCAAGAGAGAATGGAAGATAATAGTTAATCACCTACTTCTGCAGCACAGGACCCTGCAGCACACTTTCTTTCCAGGGACAGCTAGCAAAGGGCACAAGGAAGTCTCCCACTGGGACAGGGCCATGGAAGGTGCCAGCACATTGCAAGCAGCAAAGACAGCAGTAGCAAATGCCACTTCAGTGCTATTCCACAGCAGCAGCTAAAAACAGATCTGACACTACTCCAGCACAAGTACAGCCCTCGCTGCAGATGAGCAGTGACAGCAGCACTGGCAGCTGTCAGCCACCGCGACCGTGTGCAAGACAGGCAGCCTCTTAAGACTTGAAGGAGTCTCGAAGTCAGACTCTAAAAGGACACACAAGCTTTAAGTGCAGCATACTCTGCAATACATTGTCACACACTTGGACTAAGAATTATCGAGCTTCCAAGAAAATCCACAAATAGTTCTGACAAACCTTTCTTCATCGTATTCCTTGCCGAACAGAATGTTATCCCGAAGCGTGGCATTAAGAATCCAGGCCTGCTGGGCCACGTATGCAAATGTTCCACTTACTGCGATGCTGCCCTCCAACAGCGTCATCTGAAATTAGAGATAAGCTGTGAAATTGTGGTAGTCCATGGTTCAAATAAACTGCCTTCCACAAAGCACAACTGAAATCGGAGATAAGAGAGGAGCAGAAGCAGTGAAAACAGAATTTCTTACCTGCCCTAAAATTGCTGAGATAAGTGAAGTTTTTCCACTCCCCACACTGCCACAAATTCCAACAAGTTTTCCCTAAACAGAAAAAGAAATTATTACACTCTCCATCCCTTTCAGCATTTGGACTACCCTTAGCACCTTCAGGGGATGGCTGGACATTAATGATAGCTGAAAAGGGACACAGCAGACACGAAAGCAAGACATTATTTGAACTCAAATGATAAAGAGTGAATACGATCCCACAGAGGACTATAACTGAATCAGCTCTGTAGGTAAAAATTAATGTATTTGAAGATCAGCTTCCCTTTTACTTGGCCTAATACAGGCCTAGAGAATGCTGCACTCAGCCAAATGCACCACAGTCAGCCTGAACACAATGCACCAAGATGCTTTGGAGAGTGATAAGGAAAGAGATAAAGATATATAAAGACAAAGAGAAGCAGTATTTAGGATACATGGGTCCAGGAAAACTCCTTGCCTATGAGAAGTGGTTTGCTAAAGAACACATACCAATAAAAGGCTACAATCCAGACACTTTTAAGAATCTCTCTGCAATAAAATGGATGGGTTGATACCCATATTAAACAAAGAATGAATCCCAACTGTTTGTTCCATCTGTAAAACAAGGTGAAGTGGACAAAAAGGGTACACAGCCAGTTGTGGAACACACTGCAGGCCATCTTTCATTTAGAAATCTGATAGATAAATAGCCTTTACATTTTCAAGTCACTCTGTATTCCTATCTCAAGGCTATTTTTTAAAACTATACACATCCTTCTTGGGCTAAAAATACATGGTTTTTATAGTCTGAAATATTTCTCGCCTCACAGGACTACAGAAGAGATATCTTGATAAATGTATGGATCCCATTATTACAACATCCAATTGTTAGACGGTAAAACTTTTGCATTTGTAGATGTCATGTCATTAAGTTCCATGCTTTTTCTTTGACATTTTACATCCTTTCAATGAGGACTCCAACTCCTTTTAAATTATTTAAAATCTCTGTCCTTCCACTACATAAAAAATTCTCAGGGAAGAAAACTGCACATTCTTCAGTGAAGAGCACTGCTATGCTCCATTAGGACACCTAATCACCTAAAATACTCACCCAGAATATGGCTGAAACTACAAAATTATCAAACAGCTGCATGAACACAATGTGCACCAACACCCCACTGATATCCCTGTTGCCCTGCTGACAGTCTTTAAGCTCAATAGCTCATAAAGTGTACTGTGAGCTATGAACAGCAAAACCCCCCACTGGATGTGAAGTCTACACAGCCTGCAGCTGTTTCATAGGCTGTTTGCAAAGATCAAGTTTGCTAAAATGGCCCAGCTGTTTACACCGAGCTCAGACACTGCATCCTGGATACAGCAGTTGCCATGGATATCGCAGGAGAGCACAAAAGCAAAACGCTCCATTTCACACAAAAATAAACAGCGCTCTGTTCCAAGAGACAGCTAAAAATGAGGCCTTTCGAAAGCTCAGACTTCCTCCTTTCTTCTCTTACCTTTTCGATCTCCAAGTCAATATTGTAGAGAGTCCTCTGAAGCCGAAGATTAACCAGGTGGATGATTTTGTTCTCCTCTTCTGGGCTAGGATGGTCATAATTGTCCACTAGAAGATGGCCCTTCTGCTCTGCCAGCACAGCTTGCTGTCCCTCATTCTGCAGCTTCATTTTCTCTTTCTTGCTTTTGGTGACTTTCTTGTCTTTTTTCACTTTGGGGGTCAACTTTGGTGAGCTCTGGACACTGGCGTGGGAGAAGTCCCAAGCCAAGGTAGCATTTTTCACCTCTATCGCGGTGTGAAGATTGGCTGGTTTTTTCCTTATCATATGAACCTCTTCCATTAGAAATAAACTCTGATAGGAGTTGTGAGAGAGGTGCAAAGATGAGACACCTGATCAAGACTGGGAGACAAGCCTATGGCACACTCACGCAGCAAAACACACCAGGCTATATAGTAGGAGAAAGCTGAAGAGCAAAAGGTAGCTCATTAGTGTAACTAACTCCAGGCTTGCTAAGTGGCTGGGGCATTCCTGGATGTGGTGGAAGCACTTAGATACACTAAGACTCAAAGAACTGCAATACTCTGGATTCTTTTAACTCAGCTTTTATTCTTTTAGCATGGTTTGTAACTGCACCTCTAACTTGCAGATCAAAAATAGAGTAGAATTGGGTTGGAGAGGAGAGGTCACTTTGGGAGAAAGTGACTGACATGTCCTGCACACCAACTTACGATGGAAGGACATGGAATGACTCTTAACCTCAGTCTTTACCCTTCAACATTTCTGACAGGAAAAAGCCATCTCACATAAATTTAGCTCACTTATCTCAAACTGCTTGACAATAAGAAGTTAACCAATAAGTCCACTGTATCACGTTTTCTACCACATCCATCAATATTTACAATCAGCACAGATTAGGAAGAGAATTTTCACACAGTTTAATTACAAGATAAAATGCTTTTCACTTGTATAATTTGTGTTTTGGACCAGGAAGCCTCTTGCAATTAAAGGCTTCTCAATTCTCAGCCGTATTTACTCTTGTAATTGCTATGCCCAAAATCATACATTCATAGGGAAGCTCATACAGAGTCAAAATGTCAGTGTCATTTTTACTGTGATCTTAGAGCATCCTCTACACAGATTACAGTGTTTGCAGCCAAACGTGGAGATATTACAATTTCCCCTCGCCTTATCTTCCCTCCCTCCCTCCCCCAAATTCACTTTCGTGCATTTGGATTTAAGAAAGTCTGCTTCAGAGTGACTTAGAAGATGAAACAGATGCTCAAAAGCAATGTGATCTCAAAACAATTCTGCAGATCCCACTCCTCTCACACTCAAGATTTGTTTCACGACTGGATTACATGGAATCCAGATGTCTGTCAAGTTTTGCAGAATCACATTTGGAAACTTCTGCACCATGCAGTGCACTACTGTCTTCAAGAGAGAAGACTAGTATGGATTCAGACACCTTTATTTAAAGTACATGCAGTGCATTCACTTCTCAGGGCTTGAAGTTTTGAGACAGGATTGCTATAGGGTTTTAATTTTTTGCTATAGATTGTTTCATTGGATCGCAACTGCATTTTACTCAGTGTTCAGTCAATCTGGTCTGAAAACACAATACCTCAGCTTTTCATGACTATGAGTTAAACTCTGCTGGTTTCTGCAAAGCTGCCTACATAATACATGACATTTCCAAAAGGAGTTTAATTAGCAAAACATGACATTTCACTGCAGACACGTTGCACTGTTTTTCATGCAGATGATCTTACAAAGGGAGTTTAACAAGTACTATACTGTGAGTATAATACAGTAGCAAACATTAAATTCCTACAAAGCATTAAGTGTTTTGCTTCCCACACTGATAAAGTCTTAAACTTCTAATATCCCTTCTCTAGATTTGTATCTCTTTTGCAGAACTCAATAATCTGGGGAGCTAAATGTAAAGAAAAAGGACTCCTCTGTCATTAAAAGAGCATCACCTCCATTAAAACGTCACCTTCCAAGTGCTCCCTTAGCATCTCTGATATACATACAACACTCCACACCTACAGTTAAAATTACAAGCCCAAATGACTGCTTACCTTAAATCTGTCAACGGAAACAGACGCCTCAGATAGAGACTTCACTGAGAAAGGTGTAACTTTTAGAGCAAAAGTCATTGAGTTAAAGACAGTGACCACTGTGAATGCCTACAAATGAGACAAGAAAGAGAATCACATTTGGAAACAACATACTAACAACTTCAAACTTCTATGAGCTGAAATGTCACAGCAGCAATTTAAAGCCATAGAAAAAGCCCACAGCCCAAGAATAACCATTTAAATATTCAACATATTCTCAGAAGAGCAGAAAACAGCAGATCTACCCAACCCTTCCTTCAGTCCTTTGTAACAGATAAGAACAACATCTTCAGTGTTTGTGGCACTGCTGAACACAGCCAGCAAATTCTGCATTTCCCTAATGACTACCCTGTGCTAAAACGTTTGTGCTGTCTGCATCCAAACACAAAAAACATCTAGTAATCCCAAAGCTCTATCTGAAGAGCAATCAGAAGTGCTTGTTCATTCGCATCGAAACATGTTCTGGGGAAGGCCAGGACTGAAACAGCACTGAGTGCTTTTTATACAAAATCCAAGACTACATCTGCTGCTGCTATTTCTCATCCATCAGATGTTCCCTTCTGTGATCAAAGCTACAGCCTGACCATGCAGGCGGAGCCACAAGGAATTTGAGGAAGAGAAATCACTTTTAAAAACTACTGTAGCAATATTGTAAAGAGTGTTAGTTACCTGAGCAGCTGTAAGATCATAGCCAAGGATCATATGGACAGAAAATGTCACCACACTGGCAATGACTACAACTATGGGAGCCACCCCCACAGTGATGCTCTGGAAGTAGCCCGCTCGCTCCAAGATTTTACGTTCTTCTTCACGAATTTCTAGAAATAGAGGCATCACATTTGAAGTGTGATTTAGGGTTCACATATGCAGACACTCTCAGAGCA
Source organism: Rhinopomastus cyanomelas (assembly GCA_013400115.1). Lineage (NCBI taxonomy): Eukaryota > Metazoa > Chordata > Aves > Bucerotiformes > Rhinopomastidae > Rhinopomastus > Rhinopomastus cyanomelas. The sequence continues at coordinate 2,107,547 of VXBP01005443.1, read as the reverse complement.
CTATAAATATTGAGTCTGAGAGGACTAACTCTAAAATTCTGAAACAAGTCTCATTTTAAAAGCTGAAGCAGCAGAGGCAGAGATTTGAAACTTGCCACTATAAACGCATATTTACTATTTTACTGAAATTTATTAGTGTTTAAAATACACAAGACAGCTTGTAGCTTCTTATGGGATTCAAATGGGCTTTAAAACGTCTATTTTCAAAACACATCCACGACAACAAATACATTCGATTACACCAACAACTTGGCAATTAATATGCCATTTATATTGTGTAATGACATGGTAGTTCCTAAATCACAGAATCGTAGTACATTAGGGACTGGAAGGGACCTTGAAAGATCATCTAGTCCAATCCTCCTGGCACAGCAGGATCACACAGACCAAGTTGCACTGGAACATATCCAGGTGGGTTTTAAACTTTTCCAGAGAAGAAGATTCCACAACCTCCTTAGGCATCTTAGCCATCCTCAGAGGGAAGACGTTTCTTCTCATATTTATATGGAACCTCCTATGTTCTAGCTCACACCCATTGCCCCTTGTCCTGTCATTAGATGACACTGAGTGGAGCCTGGCTCTATCCTCCTAGACACCTACCATTCACATATTTATAAACATTACTGATGTCAGCCCTCAGTCTCCATTTCTCCAAGTTAAAGAGACCTAGCTCCCTCAGCCTCTCCTCATAAGGGAGGTGTTTTACACCCTTCATCATCTTCAAGATAACATGTCATCTACAAGAAGGGCAGGAAGGATGATCCAGGGAACTACAGACCTGTCAGCCTGACCTCAGTACCAGGGAAGGTCATGGAACAGTTTATCTTGGGGGTGATCTCACAGCAAGTGCAGGACAACAGGGAGATCAGGCCCAACCAGCACGGTTTCATGAAGGGCAAGTCCTGTCTAACCAGCCTGATCTCCTTCTATGATCAGGTGACCCGCCTAGTGGATGAGGGAAAAGCGGTGGATGTTGTCTACCTGGACTTCAGTCAGGCATTTGACACTGTTTCCCACAGCATTCTGCTGGAGAAGCTGGCGGCTCATGGCATAGACAGGACTCTTTGCTGGGTTAGAAACTGGCTAGACGGCCGAGCCCAGAGGGTGGTGGTGAATGGTGTGAAATCCAGTTGGCGGCCAGTCACAAGCGGTGTCCCTCAGGGCTCAGTTTTGGGACCAGTCTTGTTTAATATCTTTATCAATGATCTGGATGAGGGGATCGAGTGCACCCTCAGTAAATTTGTGGATGACACAAAATTGAGCATGAGTGTCAATCTGCTGGAGGGTAGGGAGGCTCTGCAGTGGGATCTGGACAGGCTGGAGCGATGGACTGAGCTCAGTTGTGTGAGGTTTAACAAAGCCAAGTGGCGGGTCATGCACTTTGGTCACAACAACCCCCAGCAACGATACAGGCTTGATGAGGAGTGGCTGGAGAGCTGCCTGGTGGAGAAGGATCTAGGGGTGTTGATTGACAGCCAGCTGAACATGAACCACCAGTGTACCCAGGTGGCCAAGAAGGCCAATGGCATCCTGGCCTGTACCAGAAATGGTGTGACCAGTAGGAGCAGGAAGGTGATTGTGCCCCTGTACTCAGCACTTGTGAGACCGCACCTCGAGTACTGTGGCCAGCTTTTGTCACCACAGTACAGGAAGGACATTGAGGTGCTGGAGCAAGTCCAAAGAAGGGCAACCAAGTTGGTGAAGGGGCTGGACGACATGCCCTATGAGGAGAGGCTGAGGGAGCTGGGGTTGTTTAGTCTGAAGAAGAGAAGACTGAGAGGAGATCTTATTGCCCTCTACAACTACCTGAAAGAAGGTTGTAGCAAGGCTGGTGTTGGGCTCTTCTCTCCAATTAGTGATGATAGGACCATGGGAAATGGTCTCAAGTTACATCAGGGAAGGTTTAGATTGGATGTTAGAAGGAAATTCTTTACTGAGAGGCTGATTAGACGCTGGAATGGATTACCCAGGGAGGTGGTGATGTCACCATCCCTGGAGGTGTTTAAGGAACAAGTGGATGCGGCACTTAGGGATATGGTCTAGAGGTTAGACACTAGGAGAAAAGGTTGGACTCGATGACCCTGGAGGTCCTTTCCAGCCATGATGATTCTATGATTCTATGATTTGTGGCTCTGCACTGAACTCTCTCCAGCAGTTCTGTGTCCTTTGTGAACTGAGGCACCCAGAACTGGACTCTATATTCAGTATATTGCATCCAAGATACTGATTTCAGTAGCATTTTTACAATTCCATTGTGAATTTTTATCTTCTTCCCTTCAGGAAAAAACCCACTAAGTTTTTATAACTTGGATGGTATTTGTGACATAACAGACCTTCTCGCATAAAGACCACAGTCAGACTAGTAAACTATCACACTATAAAGTTCCATAAGAATAGAGGCATTTTTACTTTATTTAAAAATGGAGGACCCTGTACTTTTGTTAAATGATTAACAACACCATGAAATTAAAAAAATTCAAAATTAGCATCAAGCCAAAAACATCATTATGGTAGAAGGCAAAACTTTAGAAGTCTGTCCCACCCTTCTTACATAATAAACAGAAAACCTGAAGGAGGAAGTTGTTATTACACCACCCCTGCACGTACATCAACATCTGTTGTACTAATCCAAGAGGATGCACCAGGCTACTAAGAAATGGGGCATGTCCACAAAAAGAAACATTTACAGGTTGTGTGAACTCACTCTGAACATCCTGAGAAAATGGTTTGACCCAGGCATACATTTTAATGAACTTAATGTAATTAAGAACTTCATTCATCTTTTGCACACGCTCGTCTGTTGTTGCTACACATTTTCTTCTGAAATAGGCTGTGAGGCGTGATACAAACATCTGAAACAAAAAGCAACACCATGCAACATTAACTGCAACTCGGAAAGAGCAAGTACCCTCAACTCCCCCCAGTTTTGAGTCTGAAAAAGAACTCTGGGACCAGCCAAGGCAACTGTTATTCTAAATCTGGCCAGAAATACAACTGATACACTTCCACCCCATGTGCACAGAGCACTTGACTCACAGTATCAAGTTTCAACAAAAAGCATTTGAGAGAACAAAAGGCATGTGGCTTTTCCAGGCATTGGATGGTATCAAGACTTCTTACAGCTTATGAAGCCAAAAACCTACAAACACATTAACCTAGAGCCACACCACACTGACCCTCTTGGCAAATGTAGAACCTGTTTTATCCCATCTTATAACACTGACCCACAAGGCATAAGAGTGATCAGGACTTTGCAGAGCCAGATCCATTTCTACCGCTTGCCTGAGCCATGAAGGTGGTAAAACAGGTAGTATTTTTACTAAATCAATCTAAAAATCAGTTGTTTATGTGTTTCTAAATATCTGCTACTCTTACATTCACCCCATTCTTGTTCTGGAATTTAAACCAACACACTACTTGATAAGGTTTTCAGCTATTTGCCCTTTCATACTCCTGCAATCTCTTTGGAATCCCCACCAACAGAGGACGACTGCTGAAAAGTGAGAAAGATGATCAAACTCCACTCCTCATGCCACTCTTTAAAATATAATTTCCCTTATTTTAATCTTTACGGTTGGGCAGAACAATTGGACCAAAGTGGATCTTTCTGTGTTCAGCCTCCATACTTTTTAAGACAGAATCATAGAATCATTATAGAATCATTAGGGATTGGAAGGGACCTCAAAAGATCATCTAGTCCAATCCCCCTGCAACAGCAGGATCACCTAGACCAAGTCACACAGGAACACATCCAGGTGGGTTTTAAACATCTCTAGTGAAGAAGACTCCACAACCTCCCTGGGCAACTTGTTCCAGTGCTCCGTCACCCTCACTGGGAAGAAGTTCCTTCTCATATTTATGTGGAATTCAGAATATAAAACTTCTGAATACAGCAACAATTCAGCAGCAGCCTTACAGCGCATTTTAGAGCCAAGAAGATTTTGGCTTGAACTAGCCTACTTCACAGCTCAGCAGGACTAACTAATCAGAACACCCTGTCCCAGATGTGGTGCTTTTCAACACCTTTTGCTGAAATTGAGGGCGATGTGCTCACATAACACTGAGCTCCCAGACACCAGCTGGGGGTTTTGCATCTTTCCAACCTCAACCACAAGCACCTGAGCATTCTGCAGGTTAATTATTGATGCATAATGATCTGAATCCAAACTACCAGCTTTTCTAGTTCCTAATTTTCTTTATCATTTTGAGCTTCCTTTTTCCAGATTTTTGCTTCATGCATCATCTTTAGAGAAATCTTCAACAGCATGCAGCACTACAAATAGGCTAAATCTAAATATTTCAATACCTTCTATTCAGAACTACACGCCTGACCTAATAAAGAGGAGTACTCACCATCATTGGATAGAAAAGGATGAAGACAGCAGAGCCCAAGAAGCCTGTTGGACCCAGGATAATCACATTATAAACCATTCCTAAGATGGCCACAATAGGGCCCCCAGCCAACAAACTGCCAACTGCTGCAGCTTCAAACATCCTTTGACCGTCATTGGAACATACATTTATGAGCTGAAAAGTACACACAACAGATTTAGCCTCGTGCCACAGCTTACAGGAAAATACTTCCTATTTTCAAGAAAATACATTGCAAATCCCTTTTCACGCTGCGATTTCCAAAACAATGCTGCAGCTTACCTCTCCAAGAGACTTCTCCTTGATGTTCTTCAGTTTAAGAATTTTTTTAAATGCCATTGTCAAGACAGCTCCACGCAGTCTAACCCCCGTGCGGTAATTCAAAGCCCAGGTCAGCGCAAGGGACCAAGATCGCACAACTTCCGCCATAAAGAGGCCAAAAACTAAAAACAAGCTGTACTGCAGGTTGGACTCACTCTGTTGGGTGTACTCCAAAAGACGTTTCACAACGAACGCCTACAGGAAGAAATGCAAGCTCGCATGAACACCCCATCTTCTCAGAAGACCATGCAACAACTTTATGTTAAGTTAGAAATAAGTTGGCTACTTTGCTTTTAAGAGAGCCGTTTGAAACAGAAAGCATCTTCTTTCTAGAAGTAAAAGGTGTCAATACAAGAGGTACTGTAACACAAAGCCCTGCTGAGAGCCAAGCACCGAATCAAATTTAGTAAGAGAGTTTAATTTGGAACCATATTCCTCGCAGCACGCTTCTAATCCTCCGTGTCTTCTAACTTAACATAAACCTGTCCGTTAGCTGAAAGCAATGCATTATCATGTAGAAGAGTTTTAAAATATAGTCACTACTTATACATCTGCAAACATTAAGAAACATTCCTTTATGTGACATTAAGACCTTTTATCTTATCTTTGGTTGGCTTCAAACGTGCTTATTTGATAAAAAGGAACAATGTACCTACAGTTGTAGAGGGGAAGAGTGAGAAGGGCATTTGCAAAACATTCCTGGAAAAACACATCAGCAGTTTAATAGTAAAGAAAAAACAAGCAGAAAGCACAAGGTACGCAATACCACAAATCATTGGGGGGAGGGGGGAGGAAAAAAAACAAAAGACAAAAAATTAACCGTTCAACCCCTCCCCATACCCTCACCCCACAAAAACATAAACACTTTACCTCAGGAATAATTTCAACCATAACCTGCAGAAAGAGGACAGTCCCCAGAACCACTGATTCCCACCTCCAGCTCTTTGTGGTCCAACAGCACAATGTAGCATCATATAACTCACAGTGCCCAGCAATATTAAATACTACTGACTGCAAAACAATAGCCTTTTATTTGAAATAAAGTGCCATCTTAAACGGTAACATCTCAGACACACTGTACAACAGGTAGAGCATCGTATAAACATACAGTCTGCACATACAGGGTAATTATAAGGGGCTAATATCTAACAGTCAGTCTTCACCTCTAACATAAACTAGGATTTGAAACTACACACAAAATTATAAAGGTACAAAAAACAGAAGTTCATGAAGTCCAATAGAAGTCGAACTTGCAGATGTCAACAGAGGAGGCTTCGGAGGCTGCACAAACTCTGAAATCTGGTATTAAAAGCATCCTACGGTAAGGCTTCACAGACAGCAAAGAGCTTTTCAACAAATGATGCTTTAAGATAGTGGTGCTTTTGATATGCTAGTACAGAGCAGAGAATTACCTTTGCCCACAACAAAAAGCAACCAAAAAAATATATCTGAGACCAAAGAAAATACTGGAGAAGCCTTTCACACCACAGTCCGTTGAAGTCCTCTTGGCTAAGCCAGGTATTGCAATTAAGAGTTCTGTATAGCTTGAAGAGAGGGGAAAAAACAAAACCCCACTACTTCAGCAAAGGCATCGACAGCTATAGCCCAGCACCAAACAACAGAAAAAAATGGAGATCAAACTCATCTTTCTGAGGAAAATAATTCTGCACGTCAGAACCAAGGAAACATGCTGAAAGGAATTTTGTTCTTTCTTTCTCACAGGTGCGAATTAAAACCAGATGTCCATCAGGTTCTAGAGTGGCCACTGAGAAAATTTACATACCAACCCCTGAACAAATGTGAGGAGCTCACATTCACAGATCTACTGCATTCCAACTTCCTCCTTACTTGGATTTAGTTTTACATTGACTCTTTGGACCACAACGGCATACAGTTGGTTTGCAGTTACTAAGAAGGTCACTGACTTCTTTTTCCAGTATTCAATCCAACATATGCAACCGAGTCACTGAGCAACTGGGGTGAAAATCCCCCTTTTTCCTCACGAGCTGTAACTCAGCATGGTCGCAGACTGCTAGCATTTTCTCGCACACCACAGCATTGCTGAAAGTCTCCAAGAGAGGATGTATAAAGATAGATGTTTCCTGGGGTCTCATTCGTCCCAAAACTTTTTAGTGCAATTTTTCAGCACTGTTTTATGGATTCAGCATCTCCCATGATGAAATAGAGACCAGCTTACATTATATCCCCATTTTTTTGTTTTTTCCAGAAGAAAGAAAGAGGGGACAGCAGATTAAAGGGCTTTTTAAAAAGGAGGGGAAGAAAAGTCACACAAAATTAACATTTCATCTGAACACAGACTATTTGAATTCAAACTACTTTAATGACAACAATCCAGCATAAAGTTATTTACAAAAAAAAAAGAGTTACAGCACAAAAACTAAAACTTAAGGGGAAAAGGAACTCCTGTGGCTATTACTGTAGTAGCTGGTACTAGCTGCTCGGCTGTCTTAAGCATTCCCATTGAATAAACATTACCTTACCTTTGCTCTTGGCGTTGGCTCTGCTCAGCAGGACTGTCTCATTCTGACGTAGAAAACAGCCATCCTGAAAATTCTAAAGAACAGCTTCTGTCACTGGTCCCACTGCAGCGCTGGCATCCCTGCTGCAGCCAGCGTGCGACAGCATGAGGCAGGCTGCAACTGGAGCCAACTGGGAAATTCAGAAACTTACCTCCAGTAGCTTACCACTCCCCCCTCCAATAAGTGACCAAACTGTCAAGCTGTACTCCACTAAGATAGCAAGTTTCCCCATCTCCCAAACAGGAAGAATAGCTCTGAACAGTTGCAAACAGGTACATTGTTCAGACCTGGAGTTAAACTGATTATATTCAATAATCATAAAACTCCTTTGCTCCTCAACCTGAACTTGGAAGTTTTGGTAGCTGATAAAATGGCCTCACATATTCACTGGAGGTAAATCGCATCTCGTCTATACTACTGCATTCTGGCAGTTATTACAAGGCAGTCTGACACATCCAGCTATCTCACCAGCTTACAGGTTTGGATACTGTGCCAGATGCAGAATTCATCAAAATAAAAAATAAATTTCAAAAAGACAGACCTTTGAAGGATCTGTCTGGTACTAAAAAACAGCCTGCAACAACTCCATTCTGTTATAAGCATCACAACTCCCATTAGCAAAGGCACAGCTGTTGGCTGGCATTTCAAGGATGTAGACATCGCAACAAAATGTTGAGGTATAATACAGTGCTTAACTCCATTTTCATCACTTTCACCAACACATGAGATCAAGCCAAGTGCTTTTCCTGATCTCACTTTTCACCTTCAGGTGCTGCAAAGGTGCAACAACACAAGAAAGCACTGACACTTCTGAGGAGACAGCATCGGCACATCTGAGACCTGCTGTTATTAACAACTGGGAGGAGGGATGGTAAAGACTTCATTTTTAGGCCGAATGATGGAACTAAACAGGAATTGTTCCTTATTCAGAGAAATGAATAAGGTTGCCTGTAAATGGGCAAGTCTCTATAGGTAATTTTAAAGTAGCCAAATTGAGCATCATTGCAAGAATAGCCCCCAGCCTAGTCAAGATGGTTTGTTTTTCTCCTTCCCCTCCCGCCCTCTCATTCAGCCATTTGGCTGAGAGAAATTGAGAAAACTACACTACAGAAATTAGGGGCAACCCTGCTGCAAGTTCTCTGCTAAGGTACAAGCAGCTGCTAAAGCCCTGTAGTGAAACAATGACAGAAGCTCTTCTTGGGGAAAACTAGTGCTGTTAAAAACTTCACGATGATTTATTGTTAATCACCAAGTACGTTCATATATCTTATAACACAAGCTACTACAAATTACCAAGAAAGTACCAAAGAAACACTTATTGTTATTCATATTACATGAAACAAGGCAAACTTTTTTAAAAACAGCTAAAAGGGAGAACATCATTTTGATAAGACATTTAAAAGCAGGAAAACATTTTAAAGACATTTCACCTAACAGCGGACCCAAGCGTACTTACCCAAGAAATGAACCTTCAGCTTACCAGCACACTGAAACGTGTACTACTAGCAGTATTACTGCTCCTACTCCTCAAGGGAAATGTGTAGAGAATAAATTTAGTCAAAATTTCAACTGTAAATCTGCACAGCACGTGCAACAAACAGGTGACAAAAAATGGTGTGAATGCCAAGTCCCATATGTCGTTATCTTCATTACAACTCATAGCAACAAACAGCAGCAGTTCCTAGAGGCAATAACATACTCTAACACCTCTACATGATCTGTCTGACCATTCTCTGTAAGATCAGTAAAGTTCTGGAGACCTGCTCACATTGGTTTCAATAGTGCTCTAACACAATTGTTTCATTCCACTTCTTGAAGACTCTGCTTTTCATGCCAATAATCTAATTAATTTCATCAGACTGAATTTTATTCCAAGGTAAATTTACAGAATTGCAAAAAGAAAACAGTTGAACGATCTAAAGCACATTAGTACTTTATGCAAGAAGGTCACGTACCAGTTAGGGAAGAATTTTAAACTATACTCAAAACCAAAGCGAAAAACCAAGTGTGCATTTCCTCCAAGATGCTTAAACTCCCCTCCCTTCTCCAAGAACTTGCCTCAGTATCCAGCAACTGATCCACCAGCTGTAGGAAACCTATCTTGGATTATTGAATTGCTCTGGAATTTTGCCTCAAAATTTCTAGCTAATTGAGACGTTTAAGTGATTCTGCAATGAAACCTTAAGCTTTTACAGTCGGCCATGAGATGGAGCCCTCTGGGGTTGTTAAAAAAAGGATGGATATTACTTACTGGTCCACTAAAACCCGCGAGCTGCGTGATCATCAGACACACTATGGAAATGATGAGCCTGGTGCGACAGAAAATCCACACAACCCTCCGGAGAGAAGCTTCATTGGGCCCATATTCTTTCAGTTCTTCCTGCCACAGTCTCTCCAACCTTATAAAAACAAAAGACTTGTGTTATCTTGTGTTATAAATTTGTCTTTGTGAGAGACGGTACAATCTCATAGGTGCCTCTGCGTGAAAACTCAAAGCACTTCCTAGCTCAGAGCAACAAAAATGTCTAGATATCAAGAGAAATAAATAGCATTCTGTGAGGTAAAGAGAAATATCTGCTCTTGTATATCCAGGATGTGTTACTTCTACAGAAGAGGGACAAAAAACACAATGCTTTCTGCTTTGCCTGGAGTCTGTTTGTCTATAATACACAGACTTGTCACACACTTTCCTTGCTGATCTGACAAGAGATGTGGAGTCAAAACTTGAGGAAAAACTCTCCTTGGCCATCAAAGGCCAGCCTGATCAGAAGGTCTGACCCTTACGCAAGTCACCATGCTCCTGTCAGTGTTACTATTTATTAGTGTAACACAAAGCTTTTCAGCATTGCCTTAAGAAATTTGTTTTAACAAAAAAAATACACTTGCAAAACCAGAAAATCAATTGCTAAACCTCTTTGAGACAGAGTCCTCCAAGTTTAATGTAATCAGTAAAAGTACAGAAAAGATGCAGCCAGAAGAAGGATAAAATTAAATCCCACTCTCCTGAGAAAGGCAGAACAAAATGTCAGTGCTGCTGCTTGGTGAACAGCATTATTGCCTGTGAAGTAATGTATGAAAAAACAAGGAAGCAAAAATCATAAGGGGTAAGAAATCTCTACCTTCTGCAGTTAACATCTGAAGACTCATGCCTCGATAGAGACCATACATCATCCATAAACAATTCCCCTTTCTTGTACGCTCTGTGGGCCAATGGAGTGAGCCAGGAGAAAGTCATGCAGGAGAAAAGCCCAGCATTATCAATAGGGTGCTGGTGTCTGAAAGGAAAAAAAGGGCACAAATAAATGCAAAAGGAACCACAGTTGTAAATCTCTGAGAAAAACAAAGCCTCCTGTCAATGGAAGTACCAAACGTGCATGCCACTCACACTGAAAACATCACAATCTGTGTCGCAAGTATCTGTCAGCAGACCTACAGCTGCAGTCCTGCTTCATGACTGGTTTGAAGAGCACATTTGGATCAGTCCTTCTGCGGCCTAAAGACTTACTTGGAAGTCGTCCGTATGGGTTTCAGCGCATTCAGGCTATGGTGGTATTTGCCCTTGTGATGCTCTTTACCCAGCATTCTCAGCTGGGAATGGACAGAGGTGTCCAATGGTAGGCCCTCTACTCGAGCAGCTGCTTCCAGGGCATCCTGGTATTCAATCTGCTGTTAAGAGAAAGAGTGAGTCATAGAATCATCATGGATTGGAAGGGACCTCGAAAGGTCATCCAGTCCAATCCCCCTGACACAGCAGGATCACCTAGACCAAGTCACACAGGAACACATCCAGGCAGGTCTTGAACATCTCCAGTGAGGGAGACTCCACAACCACCCTGGGCAACCTGTTCCAGTGCTCTGCCACCCTCACTGTGAAGAAGTTCCTCCTCAGGTTGATGTGGAACCTTCTATGTTCCAGCTTACAACCATTGCCCCTAGTCCTATCACTACATGACACTGAGAATGGCCCAGCTCCATCCTCCCGACACCCACCCCTCAAATATTTGTAGACATTAATGAGGTCAACTATCTTTAAAGTCTAAAACTCCAGACTCCAGCAATTTCCACCTCTTTCTTCAGTAGACAATTATCACACAGCAACAATCAGAGGACAGGCTTCAGCCTGGCAGCAAAGACATGAAAGGCACAAGTTCTAGATCTGCATTAGACTGCTGCTTTTGTAAGACAAGATTTAGCACCAGTATTGTGTCTGCGAGTTCAAAAGGAAAAATGACAGACCCAACTACATTTGCATCCTGCCACAGGAAATAAAATACAGAAAAATTACAAGATCAAGTAGCTATGACATCAGTTCAGGAAATCAATGACTGACTTACACTGTGAAAACAAGACACACGTTCTTGATAAATGTACACCCTCTCTCAGTGTAATTTAGACATTCTTATCCACAGAAAATTCAGCTTCTTTTCAGAACATCACTAAAGTCCCTTCTGAAGACTTTACTAATACTCACTGAAAAGGCAGCCTTATCTCAAGGGAGTGTCTCCACAGCTCTAGTGAAAGGCACACCTAAATGCTAATCTACGAGGAAAAAGGAAACCGCAATGATATGCTGTAAGCAAAGCCTTGCAGAGTTCAAACAGACCTCTTGATCGGAAGCTAGATGTGGCTATCTGAGATTAGTTTGCTATCTGTACTCCCACAGAGCTCACTACTGGTTCTAATGTAATGGACCACTCCCTGCAGTGCCATGTGGAGTGGTTGTATTTCCTTTCGTTTTTAAGGGGAGCTACTTTGTGGAAAACGCCCTGAGCTGAGGGGGGGGGGGGGGAAAAACATCCTGGCTGGCTCACAAGTAGAGATACGATGTTTACCCTGCAAGGGTAAAGTTATTTTACTTCTTTCAAAAGAGCAACAGTGTCTTCTAGAACCTTAAATGCAAGGTATCTGGAAAGCACCAATTCGTAGCAATAGGAACACATTTCCCTAAATTTGCATCATGCGACAACCCCAGATGCCAGTATAGGTTGGGGTCTGACCTGTTGTAGAAAGGGACCTGGGGGTCCTGGTTAGACAGCAGGATGACCATGAGCCAGCAATGGGCCCTTGTTCTGTGCGTTCACAATCCGTAATGTTCTGTGATTCTGTGATTTTTGTCAGAAATGCCACAGTTTATCAGAGACTTTATCAGGCAGTTTTGAGTTAAATCTCCCTCGCAGAATACACACACATGGAAAGTTGAACAAGTATGTACTCTTTGTCTAAGAAGAGTACAACCAACCTTGAGACTTTGGTAAGTAACTAATGATGGAACTTCTAATTGTGATGAGCAAAAGGACGCCGTCCTCCATGACAAGAACATTGCGAAGTATACGTCCACATAACTCATATTTATTCTGTATATTTGTTGGACAAAAGGGTGATTAGGGCTATCCCTTAAGTAGACTAACAGCATTACAACACTAAAAATCATACACCTAAGCCTGGAGACCCTGGCCCACTCACAGAGCCACCCCCAAGGAATATGTGTAATAAGAAATGTTACATAAGCAGATGTTAATGAGCCAGCTACTCCTGCGTTAGGAGGCTGTACCAGAGGTGGTGGTTTAGTGATGAGATGACGTATGCTAAGTGCCACATATTGCTGCAGGCTGCTGGCTGTCAGGCAGATCACCCAGTACCCACACTTGTGCAACTTTCCAAACAAATCAATATCTTCTCTCCAGGTGAGGGACTGACTTATTGCACACCAGGCAAGCAACTTGATCAGTTTGAACAGCACCACATTAACGCACACAGGTGTAACACACTAAGCCACCAAGCTTCCTCTCTCTGTGGGGACAAGAACAGGAAATCAGTAGTAGCATATACCTGTCCTTTATTTAACCAAAGTACTTAAACAGTGCCTACACATGCTGTCGACAATCCACAGTCCTGACCTCTAAACACTTGCTAAAGCTATGATTAGAAAAGAAGAAAGCAAAGTAACAAGAAAACAAACGAACAACATTATGACGCATGGAGTGATTCATACCTGAAATCTGAATTAAAAGACTTCTCACTCAATTTACATTAAATTACTGACTCCAAGGGCAATACTGCCTTACTAATCCACTCAAATCAGCATTAATAAGCAACTTGCCAGAGGCTTCTCAAAGGACTCAGTAGTAGGGAAAAGTTCTGCACCACTGCTTTTTCTGGTTAGGGCAGAGGGATTTCACAGCTTGTTTGCTATGTTACCCTTTGCAAAACCAGATCCGCTCAAACACCCTGTTGCTGATAACACACTTGTTTGTAAGTGATGCCAAATGCTATCTGCAGAATCATTGTTTTTTCAGAGCACACAAGAAATGCCTGTAAGCTAAAAAAGTCTTCCAAAACCAGAACAAGCTGTAAGATTCAAAGACTAGCGGCATCCTGGGGTGGATCAGAATGGGAGTAGTTAGCAGATCAAGAGAGGTTCTCCTCCCCCTCTACTCTGCACTGGTGAGACCGCATCTGGAATATTGTGTCCAGTTCTGGACCCCTCAGTTCAAGAGGGACACAGAACTGCTGGAGAGAGTCCAGTGCAGAGCCACGAACATGACAAAAGGAGTAGAGCACCTCCCTTATGAGGAAAGGCTGAGGAAGCTGGGTCTCTTTAGCTTGGGGACAAGGAGACTGAGGGGTGTTTCATTTATAATGTTTATAAATATGTGAGTGTCAGTAGGATGGAGCCAGGCTCTGCTCAGGGGCACTCAGTGATAGGACAAGAGGTGTGACCTAGAACAGAGGAGGTTCCATATCAATGCGAGAAGGAACTTCTTCACAGCGAGACTGAAAGAGCCCTGGAAGGGGCTGCCCAAGGGGTTGTGGGGTCTCCTCCTCTGGAGACGTTTAAAATCCATCTGGATACATTCCTGTGTGACTGGGTCTAGGTGATCTTGCTGTGGCAAGAGGATTGGACTAGATGATCTTTTGAGGTCCCTTCCAATCCCTAATGTTCTGTGATACTGTATTTTTAGACAGTCTAAAAAAAGTTCTTAAACATTCAGTGTGATAAACAATCAAACCCTGCACAGCTGCTCAGAATTCTCTCAGCAAAGGTGGAAAAACACATCTACAGAAGACTAAGGCACTGCCTTTGAACAGCCTTCACACCATCTTATCATAAAGACAAATAAGTGCAAATCCTTCGTTGAGAACATTGCTCATCTCTACCTTGGCAAGGCTGTCAGAATCCCACAATAACATGACTATCAAGAAAAAAAGCATCACCCTACTGCACAATTAAGATTCTAAGAAAGGCCACACAGTTCTGTGTCACATTAGAAAATCCTGATCAAGTCTTATCAAGAGTTTGAAGAAGAACTGAGACTCCTAGAAGTTCTGCGATGCATTTCTTCGGGTAAAAAAGAGTGAAGTACAAAACCCAACACAACCTCAACACAATTAATTTAGGTTTCTGAATTCTTGTTATTTTTCCAGGTGTCCATCAACCAGCACTATCCTGCCTGCCTGCATGTAGAGTTTTCTTGGAAACTAAAATCTTGAAGAAGTGATTAGTACTGTGATGTCACTAGCTCTAGTGCTGCTCTTGAAATAAACATCTAATAAATCATGGCTGCACCATCAAGCAGAAACCAGCCCTTTTTCTGATTCAGCAATGTATTAACACAGAGATACAAGCAGTGAACCAGGTGACATAACATGGTGTTGACAACGCTAAAGAGATGTTCACAGAAACAAAACAAACCAGTTATCACTTCAGCAAAGGCGGGGGAACCATTCAGACATTTCTTGAAAAACAGCAGCTCACTTCTCAACATCATCAAAAGCCCAAAAGACACAAACAATGGAGTAGAAAACATTACCATGCCACCATAAAAATCAGGGGACTTTTTTTGGGCTCCTTTTTGAACACCCTGTCACTTCAGCTCAAGAAGAGTTTTATAATTAAAGTTACTCTACATGACCAGTGAGAACAGTTGGGATTAGAACAGCTTCCACTCAAGCTTAAATTTTAGACATTTCAGCAAAAAAGCAGCTTCTAAACCCTGAGGCAGCTCCTACAAGAAGGCAATGGTTCTGCACTCCACGTTTCATTAAGGTGTGGCTCATTGGCCACAGGCTGATATAATTTAACAGACGACTGGAAAAACTAATAGAAAACAGATTTTTAATCCCAAGGGCAATTCCTGAAAGTGTGGAGGGTACAGAGAGTACTGAGGAAGTACCATTACACACCATCTCATCTTGCTCTTCCACCTCCACAGGTAGCTCACAGACAGGCAGGGAAAGAGAAGCGTGGCTGGTACTGCTGCCACTTGCAACTTGAGGGAGCAACAAAACCCTGACAGCATGTTATTGTGAGTTCCTTGTCCAATAAATTCATCATAGGAATGGCAAGTACATACAGTGTCATAAGAGCCAGAAAAAAAGCACATGGTTGACTCAAGACATGTCATGACAAAGTCTGGGTGAGGTGAGGAAAACAAGTTGTTTGAAGGCAAGGAAAAAAAGATTTGGTCATTAGAGACAGCAGCACCAAATTCAGTCTACGTTGAGTCATGTGAGAAGGCCATGAAAATACAGAAAATTTAAAAGCCAGGCTACAAAGCTGTCAAATATAGATCATCATGTCAGAGATAAGCAAGACAGAAGTTATGTAGGAAGCAAGAGGGGCACCAGGAAGACTACACAGAAAGGCAAACTCTAATAGATGAAACAGGACATTACCGAAAACCTGCTGGCCAGCCAACAGGGGCATTTATCTCTGAGGATGGGAGCAAATGAAGAGAAAAGAAACAGCTATATTGTGCAAAGCAAGAAAAAGGCAGCAAGATCCTACCCTTTCACACAGGTAATCTCACATTTAAGAGAGAAAAGTAGCCACTTGTTGGTTTGACAACTGTAACATCAGATGATAACAGCAAAAGCAGACAAGCCTGGAGGCCAAGCAAAACAGATTTTTCTATCCCTTACTCATTCTGCAGAGCAAAAAAAAATATGCTTATGCAGTTAACAGATGACTCAAAGCCCACACACCAAACAACTATTGTTTCCTCTTCCATAAGGCAGAGTATCCTCCGGGCCTCACATCACTGCAGGGAAGAAGCTGCATTTCTTCTGATTGCACTGCTATCTGACAGGACACAGGAGCAGAAACAGAAAGGCTTCTTTTGTTAATCCTTGCAGCTGGTAGAGAACATGAAAGTTACTGTGGTGAATCTACAATTGCATCAAGTTTAAATTGGTTTATGTAAATAGTAAAGAACTGAGATGACAATGCTACAGAAAAGAAACTCCCACCTCTCACATTTAGAAGGCAGAACCCAGGAGGCCTCCTCTCTCCTTTGTTCAAGCCGCCAGTAAGAAAAGGCAATGGCAAACTGACAAAGCAGCACAACAGTGCTCAGGACCAGGCCAGCATATGGAGAGGAGGAAACTTACAGGATAATAGAATCATTAGGGATTGCAAGGGACCTCGAAAGATCTTCTAGTTCAATCCCCCTGACACAGCAGGATCACCTAGACCAAGTCAGACAGACGGGTCTTAAACGTCTCCAGAGAAGGAGACTCACAACTCCCCTGGGCAGCCTGTTCCAGTGCTCCATCATCCTCACTGTGAACAAGTTCCTTCTCAGATTGATGTGGAACCTCCTATGTTCCAGCTTATAACCCTTGCCCCTTGTCCTATCACTAGCTGACACTGAGAAGAGCCCAGTCCATCCTCCTGACACACAATATTTATAGACATTAATGAAGTCACCCCTCAGTCTCCTCTTTTCCAAGCTAAAGAGACCCAGCTCCCTCAGCCTCTTCTCATAAGGGAGGTGCCCCACCTCCTTCATTATCTTCGTTGCCCTACGCTGGACTCTCTCCAGCTCCACTCTCTCCAGCAGCTCCACATCCCATTATATAATGAACAATTCTGCTCAGTGCTAAAGCACTGCTTAGATCACTGCACTGAAGTGAGACAAAAAGTCAAGGTCTCCATTTTCTTCCACCTCCTGCCAAGGGGAGTATGAATCAAAGTTCACATCTCCGTTGCCTTCCCAGCTTTGCTACAGGGAAGAACAGTTCTCGACAGTGCCACCCATATACCCTGCTACAGGAATTAGCCAGCTATGCCACATTTGCCTCAAGTGAGAAGCTAATTAGCTGTTCAGAAGTGTGCTCTGACTTGCCACAGGAGTTCAGAGAGTCAACAAGTTGAAGTTCAGTCATGCAGTGACACACTTACAGGTGAATTCATTACATAAGACCCCCACCAATTGCTCTTATGGGCTAGGATTAGCCAAAATTAAATTAGCATTTGAGTAAGGGTTTAAAAACAAGCTTGAGTTTAGATTAAAGCAGAAGCCTCTAGGTAGCACTTGGTACTGATATGAGGGCTCTGTAACAAAAAGGGATCAAGCCATGTATGTTTGTGATAAGCCTGAATATTTTAGTCCTATAGAACACATGATGCACAGAGTCCTTGCTGAGGACAGGTGTATCAGTTTCTTCCAGGAATATTGCCTATTTCACTTTGCTTTCAAATTCTAGGAGGTGTTAGCACTGAGGTAAAATGTTCTAAACTTTTCCCTGGCAAATCCGCTCAGTCCTGCAATCCAAGAAGTAGTTTGGCACCTGGTGTTCCCATGGCTAGGATTTTGGAACAATAGCTGCTACGTCTGCATCTGAGTAGCTGCCGTGCATCTGCTTGGACTCCCGGCATACATGAACCCATGTCTTAATGTTTCACACTGAAATCAGTATTCCTAGTCTTGCAATCAAAGGACTAGGATTCATGCCAGCCAAAGCTGCACAGGGATCATCCACCACTGGAGCTACTCAGTAGCACCTTCCTGTACCAAATGTTTCTAAAGGCAAGGGGCACCCACCCCTCAAGCGGCAAATGAGCTATGAAGCCCCAAGTAAATACCTCAGTGCTACAAAAACATTGACTATGAAATACTGTAACCCTAGCCCTCCAAAAGGACTGATACAGCGATTTTGTTTGTGAAACAGCCTGTTCATCATACCTAGTTCAGACCACTACAGAGTATTCCTTAGCAGGTTCTTTAAGAAATGAATGTTCAAGATCTAACAACCACCTAACGCTATCAGAACCCCCTACATACAAGTGACTTCAGAGACTCAATTCAATTTAAATTCTCCAGTAGTTTGGAGAGAGTCATTAAATCCTTCTCACAACTCTTGTAACTGTATCCTGATCTTTCTGAGACAGCAATAGGGCAGAAAGCCTCCCAGAGTAATAGGTAATACAAAAGATATTGCAAGCTCTCCTCCACTGACAGTTAAGCTGCTCTTCACCCTCTTCTGGCCACCAGCAGGCTGATTTACAAATCAGCTCTGGACAAAGGAACAGCAACCAACAGTAGTTAAAGACAACAGTGGCAAGTAGCCAGATCTGAGGTTTTATCATGTGGCTAGACTCGGACAAAGGATGATTAGTGCACTAAAGACAGCTGACTTCAAACGGAAGCCATGAATTAGCTGTAACACCAGTGTTCCTCTAGCAAATGTCTCTATCCAGTGAAGGATTTTGTCCTTTTGATCCTCCTGTTACTGTGTAAATCTGCTCAGACAGAGATAACCCCTCTCCCAACTTCAGGTGCTGCTTATATATGTGAAAGAAAAGCAGAGATATCACTAATTTGGAGGTCAGAAAATCATTACAATGCATGCATCAACAAATCAAGACAAAGGTCTTGTGTCAAGCGAGCGGCAACTACAGTACCAGAATTTCAAAGGTAAAATGGCTTGACAGAACACTATTCCAGCCAAGACAAAACATGCAGTTCTTTGGGCATCATTAATGCAGCTTTAGAAAGTAACATAGTCCCTGCTTCTGCACACTCTAATTGTGTTCAAAGTTTGAAATCACAGAACATTAGGGATCAGGAAGGACCTCAAAAGACCATCCAGTCCAATCCCCCGACACAGTAGGATCCCCTAGATCAAGTTGCACTGGAACATATCCAGGCAGGTTTTAAACATCTCCAGAGAAGAAGACTGCACAATCTCCCTGGGCAGCCCCTTCCCAGGTTCTGATACCCTCAAAGGGAAGAAATTCCTTCTCATATTGATGTGGAACCTCCTATACTCCAGCTCACACCCCTTTTCCTATCACTAGATGACACTGAGAAGAGCCTGGCTCCATCCTCCTAGACACTCACCCTTCACATATTTATCAATGTTAATGAGGTCACCCCTCAGTCTCCTTTTTTCCAAGCTCAAGAGACCCAGCTCCCTCAGCCTTTCCTCATAAGGGAGATGCTCCACTTCCTTCATCATCCGCACTGGACTCTCTCCAGCAGTTCTGTGTCCCTCTTGAACTGAGGGGCCGGGAACTGGACACAATATTCTAGATGTGGTCTCACCAGGGCAGAGTAGAGGGGGAGGAGAACTTCTCTCTATCTGCTAACCACCCCTCTTCTGATACACCAGTTAGAGAGAAGTGTGCTGTATGTAAACACATCTAGTCTAGATTAGCGTTCTTGAACTCATGTGAATTTCTGAGTTTCAGCTCTGCTGGTTACTGAAAGTCTTCTGACATGTTTCTGAAAGAATCACCAGAATTACAGCTCCAGATTAAACCTGACAGTAGTTTACATGCTCCCAGCAGAGCTGCACTATGTACTGATTCCTTAAACTCTATTAGGGGGCATAATAGTAAAGCAAAAGTAGAAGTGCTAAGGCAGGCAAAATAGTCTCCATCTTCATTCCTTTCCTTCCTGTGCACTTAGCAATGTTGATCAGCCCCAAATTAATAAAGGAGCTTTTAACAAGGGTACAGTCACAGCCATTCTAGGCACTGTCAGGGCAGTTAAGTCACTGGAACTGAGTGTAGGGGATGCTATCCTTCAGCTTTACGCATTGCTCACCTTTCCCTCCTTTAGGGGGCTTATACATTCCTTCCTTTACATTTAAGGCTTTGGTTCCATTTACTCTGTCCTTCCTGCAATCCCCCTCCTCTTGGCACGACAAATTATAGTGTCTGCTTTTTCCCCAGAAGCCTTCTGTAGTGGCTTCTTTGTCTAAGGGCCCCAGCCTACAGGCACCTAATTTTGCTAGTGCTCACCCATTAGAAGTGTTCTAGAATAAGCAATATCATTGCTCAGAAACAGAAAATCCCCAGGCCCTCTGTTTTAGAGGCTTTTTAGAACAGTCTCTATGCGCTGTACTGCACATGCTCAGAAACCACACAAGCTGTTTCAGCTGTAGACTCTATCATACTTTGCTCTTATGACAGCATATACCATATGCTGTTCAGCTAAGACTTCACCCACAAAAGGACTAAGGCCACACAGCTTTTGCAGGCACTGCCCGCAGAGTAGTCAAGTCATCCAAATTAAATTCCCTGCTACTTCAGTTGCTCAGCTACAGCATCAGACCTTTAGCCTTCAGAGCTGATGTTACCAGTATTGTAAGACCTGATACACTTGCCCGTTTAGTTAGTAGGAGCTGGTTCCCTTTAGCAGCACATATTGTCCCCACTCTCTTTTGCAGTGCTTTTCCACTGCAGCAGTTAGCTCACAGCAGGGGAGGAACATGCCAAGGGGGGTGGAAATCCATGGAGGAACATGCCTCAATGGAGAAGCATGCCTCACCTAGCACAGCCTTATGAGGCTTTCAATGATCATTGGGCAAATTATGTTCTTTCCTGCTTTGTAAGAGAGTGAAGGATAATACATTGCAGATTAATAGCATTGGTTTCAAATTTTGTCATAGCTGTCTTGGAAAACACACACCTCTATCAAAAAGTAGTGTGGCCATGAGGTACAGGGAAATTATCACCCACCCTGTCCATATTTGGCACTGGTGAGACCACATCTTGAATACCAGGTTCAGTTTTGGGCTCCTTACAACAAGGGCATGAAGCTGCTTGAACATGTATAAAGAAGGGCAACAAAGCTGATGAAGGATCTGGAGAACAATGTCTTATGAGGAACAGAGGGAACTGGAGCTGTTCAGCCTGGAGAAGAGGCAAGGGAATGCTATCACTCTCCACAAATACCTGAAGGAAGACTGTAGTGAGACAGGGATTGGTCTCTTATCCCAAGTAAAAAGCAACAAGACAACAGGAAATGGCCTCAAGTTACACCAAGGGAGGTTTAGATTGTATGTCACAAAAAATTTATTGAAAGAGTGGTTGAGCATTGGAACAGGCAGCCCAGGGAAGTGGTGGAGTCGCCATCCCTGGAGGTGTTTGGAATAACCTGGTGATGTAGCACTTCAGGGCATGGCTTAGTAGGCAGTGGTGTTGGGTTGACAGTTGGGACTTGATCTTAGAGGTCTTTTCCAATCTTAATTATACTACAACCTCCTTGCAGCTAGAGCCTGCAGCAGCATATACAAATTAACTACACTGCAAGTAAGTTATTATAAGACTTGAGATTTGCAACATACCTGCACCTGTTCAGCTCTATGTTTTTTATGGCAACACTACCTAAATTAGCGTACTTTCTCACATTCTAGCCACACATGACCTGAAACAAAAGTATCCAAGGCTGCACTTGTGTGTAGTTCTATTTACAGACAAGAGTTGCCCAAGTTGCCAAGTGCAGCCATACAGAGCATGACTGCAGCAGTTACAGAAGCTTCAGAAACATGAACACACATAGCCATTTCTTCTACTCTTTCACATCTCTTCTAGAACAGCTAAACAGCAACAAGAATCTCAGCTGGGGGCAATTAAAATTAATCTAGAACTTTGCCAATTATCTTGATGAAGTGGTTAACTGCAGTTCCACCTCATGCAGTGAGCACTGGCATCAGCACAGACTATCACAGCTTCTAGCTGCAATTTGAACCAGTCATGCAGCAGTACCCTTTCTGTCCAGAGACCAGTGCAGAAGACCTAAAACCCTTAAGAGTCCGCTCAGGGTCTGATTTCCAAAGTTATGTGTTTACTTGGTTACCAAAGTATGGAATCTTCTGGAAAAATGTAGAGACATCCAGCAGTTTAAGCTGCAACTAAAAGCTTATAGTTGAGCAAAGTGGTCTGCTCGGAGCATGGAGTAACAAAGCTGCAGCATCCAGGCTACACTCACATCCTTATTTTGGAACATATTCAGCATAGTTGGTTTGGACACTTCAGGTGCTACAGGGATGTTGAGAGGCAGAGCTGATCTGACTATTGAACAATCAGCAATAAGTCGCTTTGAAGCTATCAGTACTTGAAGGTTTTACACCAACTCCAACAAGCTGATCACTTTATCTGCTGTCCTTGGCAAAAGCTGTCAGAAAAAAACCTGAAAAATAAGATCAAGGTAAGGACAGGGGTATTAGTGAGGTTTCTGGTAGCTGAAATCCACACATTTTTTTCCCCCCTGCCTGTTTAAAGCCATCTCTGCAGTACAACACTGTCCAGCAACTTCAAAGCAGCAGCATGTACTGGAGGCTTACCACAGATGGTACAGATGTAGTGTCCTTCAACAGCAAGAACCAAACCCTGAACACTGCATTCCAGTCTGAGCCAATTACAGCCTGGAGTACAATTTGTAGTGTACCAGCACTGTTACCTTAGGGACTTCAATTTCAAAAATTGAGTTCTCCTAAGCATTGTGAGAACAAGCTGACCTGGACAGGCTGGAGAGGTGGGCAGAAAGAAATACAATGAAGTATAACAAGGATAAGTGTAGAGTCTTGCATCTGGGCAAGAACAACCCCAGGTACCAGTATAGGCTGAGAACAGTATAAGAGAAAGAGACCTGGGGGTCCTGGCCAAGAGGGCCAACAGCATCATGGGGTGGATCAGAATGGGGGTAGTTAGCAGATCAAGAGAGGTCTTCACCTCTACTCTGCACTGGTGAGACTACATCTGGAGTACTGTGTGCAGTTCTGGGCCCCTCAGTTCAAGAAGGACATGGAGCTGCCTGAAGGAGTCCAGCATAGAGCAACAAGGATGATGAAGGAAGTGGAGCACCTCCCTTATGAGGAGAGGCTGAGGAAGCTGGGTCTCTTGAGCTTGGAGAAGAGGAGACTGAGGGGTGACCTCATTAATGTCTATAAATATGTGAGGGGTGAGTGTCAAGAAGATGGAGCCAGGCTTTTCTCAAGGTCTTCTAGCAATAGGACATGGGGCAATGGGTGTAAGCTGGAACAGAGGAGGTTCCACATCAATATGAGAGGGAACTTCTTTACAGTGACGGTTACAGAGCACTGGAACAGGCTGCCCAGAGGGGTTGTGGAGTCTCCTTCTCTGGAGACATTTAAGACTCGTCTGGATGTGTTCCTGTGTGACTTGGTCTAGGTGATCCTGCTGTTGCAGGGGGGTTGGACTAGATGATCTTTTGAAGTCCCTTCCAATCCCTAATGATTCTATGATTATACATTCTCTTATATTGTTGCAAAAATAATAGGATAAGGGAGCAAAACATTCATCCACAGTTCCATCAAATAAACATGAAGTCTACATTTGAGAAAAGCCTATTCTAAAACCGCTTTGAGAACAAATTATGTCTGTTCCTCGTCTGTCATTTTATAGTATATTTCATGGACACAATGGAATCTGCCCTTTTCCTCAGGACACACTGCTTTCATAAGAAAAAACACAATTAATTCAGACACCACTTGAAGGGCACACAAGCATCCTGGGAACAAAAGGTTGTAAAGATATAAGTATAAAACAGTATTTCAAAACACCCCTTAGTTTTTTATTCTTTGGTAAAGTAATAGCTTCTTGGAGATTAAGAGTACCGACTTCATAACTTGTGTGTGCCCTTGCTGCCTAGCGCTGCTTGTCCAGAAGAGCTATGCCCCTCCTCTCCCCAATAAGCCAAATTAGCACTGGGAACACTGCATTAACACCCTATTTTGCAAACTACATTAAGGTCTCCAACAAAAGACTTAATAATCAATTGTTCTAAGAACACACTGCAGAAAGTTTATTCATGGAGGTGAATGTATGCATTCACAAGCTGAATAAAAATTGTTTCTTGAATTTCAGTGGCTTAAATTTCTATGGCAACATTCCTATTAACCACCAGGAAACACTGGATTAGACCTACTTATTTTGCAGCATGATTTCAATTATGATTCCAGGAAGCCTATTTGAAAAGCTCCTGTCTTTTAAAAGAAGTGATTTTTCTGGCTGTGACCAAACAGCTTTTAAGGAAACAGCTAAGGAAAGAACAGCAAGTTTTCAGTATTGTCACAAACACCCATTACAGCATCCTTTCAGTAGGAAACCTCAACACCAGTATGGAGGTTTTAGGACAAAGAAAGATTGATATAAGCTTTTTGTAAGGCAAAGACAGCATAGAAAGAGGCTCTGGGACCTTAGCTCAATAGTTAAATAGGTCTTTCAGTAATAAGTCTTTTACCCATTAAGGTCATTACAAGGTAATCAACTAGTTTTGTGCACTTCAGGTCAAGACTGATGCATAAAAATGCAGCAATATCAGCAACAAGAAAAACCACCATGTTGTGTTACCGATCAGGCAGGACTGCAGGTGTACTCAGCTGAAGTGGTCAGCACTACTGGCCATGTAACAGAGGTCCTTAACTACCACGTGTTCATACGGCCTCCTCAGAGGGAGCTAGAGTTACCTGCTCTCAAACAGGAGGTACTTATGCAACGTGGTAGCAAGAAGTCTATCCCATGCCCTACAATTCTGCTGCAAACAGGTCCAAACCTGCATTCCACAAAGACCTGAAGTTAGTGGTGAAATAACAGCTTTAATTTGTTTGCAACACAGATGAGGCTTACAGTGCTGTCATGTTCTGGTCGAGCTAGTCCAAATCCTGAGCTAGGCTTTGTACAAGAAATTAGAGTCCCAGAATCTTTACTGATGGCAGCCTGAACTCTGTGGCCTAAATTACAGAAAGGTTAAGCTGCAGTGGTCCTACCCTACTCATCACATCAGTAACATCATGCTCTGTCACCAGCTGTGCCAACAAGCTCCAACGAGCCAGCCTGGGCATCCAACAAGATCAGTACTGAAACCAGAGCTTGTTTTGGCTAGAAAGGAAGAAGCCTGGTACTCTCAAACATGAGCATGTAACAGATAAGGTGTTATGAATACAGCTCCTTTTGCTTAACCTCACTATTTTGCAAGTAGGCAGGATTTAATCTCACTGACATGCAGCAACAACTTCAGAGCTGTATGTGTTTATGGACTGTACCCACCTAAGATGTAAGGATAACAAAACAGAGGTACCAACGGTCGAGCTAGCAATTAGCTCAACCCTGGCATACTGAAAAGATAATGAGCAAGTAAAGTGTTAGAAATAATTGTCTTCACTAACAACAGAGCCTTGGTTTCTCCAGGAATGAACCCAAGTTCTAGCTAAGAAGTAGGCTGCATCAGTAATCACAAATTTTACAGAAATCCTGTTTCGCAATCAGTTATCTGAGTCTACTACTCTGTTGGAATAGGCAGCAATTCAAATGGTCGAGGTAGAAGGGCAAACAAGACTACAGCAACAGAGTTAAGTTGACCTGAAACTGCCTCAAAAGGTGGAGATTTTAATGGCATGCAGTACAAGTCTGCAGAACTTTCCTAACTTCCAGCCTTCAGTAAAAAAACCAAACAGGCTATCTTGATTAAATTAATTTGCTCAGCATCTACTGACCCTCCCAACCAACTCCTTCCCAGTTTATACAGTGGAGATGTCATATGGTATGGAATAGCCCTCCAGCCAGTTTAGGTCAGCTGTCCTGTGTCCGTCCCCAGCTTCTTGTGCCCCTTCAGCCTTCTCATTGGCAGGCCATAAGAAGCTGTGAAGTCCTTGATTCTGTATAAACACAACCTAGCAGCAACTAAACCATCAGTGTACTATCAACATTCTCACACTAAATCTAAAACACAGCACCATACGAGCTACCAGAAGGAAAATTCATTCTGTCCCAGCTGAAACCATGACAGAAGGAAAATAATTATTTTGTCTCAAAGTTAAAACAGCCATCAACCCAATTACACGACATAGACCATCAGGCAGAGATAACATGCTCTGATTACTGCTTAACTCCACTGCTACTGGTCAGGAAACAGAGCTGTGCACCAATGGCATCACTGTTGTCACCATTAATCTGACAAAGCAGGTCTGCTGCTGGATGGCATACAGTGGACTGCCAGCCCATGACATCAACATAATAAGTGCCATTAAGAAGCTGCCCTATGACTCCAGAGGATTTTTAGTTGTGCACCAGTGCCTGCTCTAATGCAATCAGACACTTTACCTTCCTCCATACACTGTCAGCAGCAATAGTCTGCTGAGTCATAGAGCCTGGAGGGACACCGGGAGCTGCAGGGCCTGCAAGTGTAGCATGCTGCAGAGCAGATCACTCCCATCACAAAAAAAACAGCAGTGCAGCACTGTTAGCATAAATTAAAAAACACTTGGAAAAACCCTTTAAACCTCAAAGAAACAATGTACATCTTACCTGAAGTACACAGTATCCAGTTCCCATATAACACAGCAAAACTTAAACCTTCCAAATAAAACATTCAAATTTTTTCCATGTTTTGTTCAGATCTGTCATCAGCAATCTATACAGAATGCCCAACAACATATCCGCAAGCACCTCTCATTGCAAAAATCAGACAAACAATATCAACTTTGTTTGGCTTCATAAATTTCCTACATTTTTGGAAATGTTAAGAACAGGATATCCAAGAACATATCTCAGTGTTAGCATTTAGAAAACCTCTTCTTTTTAGACTTCAGCTGGCACAGGTTATTAACTGCAGACTATATGTTCCACTAGTGTAGGTGTTTCCCTTTATCTAATCATCTTTCTGTTCTGTATGTGCCTATATATACATCTATGCCATGGTATATGTGTTCTTCACAGGGAGAAAAAGCTCAAAAATTAGAAGCTAAAAACAATGACACACAAGCTCCAAGCCAGTGGCTATTTCAAGACCCAGCTATGACATTAAAGAAGAATTAATTACAACAGCACCTCACCACAATCGTTATGCAGATACACAAGGAAGTATTCCATACAGGTTACTTTCATCTGAGGGGGAAGAAAGTAAGAGTCTTGCTACCAGAGGAAGCTAGATATCTGCTTTAGAAAAATTAATCCTTGCGTAAGACACAGCATGATTAAGGGTTTTTTTCAGCTGCTAAGATCAAACAGTGCAGAACTTGTGCTGAGCTCCTCACTGTTTGTACTTTGCTGCAATGATTCTCTTAGGTACAAAAGCACAAAACATATCTTGGATTCACACCAAGATCTGAACACTAAAAAAAACCAGTTTTGTTTCTATATTACTAAAAATACGTATTTGAAGTGAAAAATGCTTAAATGCTTAGTGACATTACAAAGTCAGCTATGGTATGCCTTGGAATGACCTCTTACACACAAAAAGGAATATTCATTATTGACCTTCAATATAGTAAATCTATATAGAGCCAGCAGAGCAAAAAGGCTGCTGCTGCATTTAATTTAATAAACGCAGACTACAAAACAAACAATGAAGAAGCAAACTGACCTTATGTTTAGCATGCTGAAATTTTGACCCTTCCTGCTCTTCATGCTGCACTGAGTTGGCTCTCTCCCTCACACTTCTATACCCTGGACTGGGTATAATGTACTCTTTTCCTATGTCGATGTCTTTCATCTTCTGTAAACGCCAGGGTTTACACTTGTATTTTCACCTCGAGTATCTGAAAAATAATTAAATTCCAACTCATTATATGCCATGCACAACAACAGTTACCTAAGTCATCTATTGTTAAATGTTTATTGTTTAAATAAAAAATCAGAAAGGAATTGTAAGAGTTTCACTGCAACAGCATTATGACGCTGTGACTTTGGGAACCCACACAAGACTAACTTCTCCTGAACTGGTTTAAACACACCCCGAGGTACCAAATCGCACAATGATTTGCAATGCACTGGAGAACTGTCATACTTGGAACTCTGAAATGCAATTATGCAATCAGACAGAACAAAGTAATAGCTACAGTATTGAGCTGAAACCTTGACTTGGAAGATGAAAGCCCTAAAAGTTCTGCAGAACTGATCTGTCTAGAGGTCTCACATGGTAAACTCAGTCATCCCACAATCTCCACAGGAAAATACACTCCTTCTCTGCAGCATCGTTCACTTAGCATATAGGCTTGAGCTGTCATTAGCTATGACCATGCAAAGGAAGGAGTCACACCGCCAGTGCTGCAGCTCTCCCGTCAATCTACTCAACTACTCTATAAGGTCAGAGGGAGAAATCAGAGTCCCGAGAAGAAAATCCGCCCCCGCTGCCAGACTTCGTTCTGTCACTCTGCTTTACCGCATCATAGGATCACCTGCCACTTGCTTTAACCTTAACCTAACGCGATGGGCAAAGCCTGATGAGGCTCCATCAGTCGGGATCCGCAGGTCTGTCTCTCGGCGCAGCGGGCTACCGCCTGTCGGCATCCAGCACCCCCACCCTCAACGCCACGACCCACCTTCAGAGCGGCTCCCCGCTGCCAACCCGGCCCAGCAGCTCCGGATGACCGCACCCCCACACACTCCCACTCCCCAAAAACAGGAGCTGGTGGGGGTTGTCACCGCTCCTCCCAAAGCAACGGCTCGAACCGCGCCCTCAGCCACACAGTGGGCCCCACTCACACACAAACGGCCGCTTCCAACCGCCCCTTAACCGTTGCCCGGTAACGGGCGGGGCTACCCCACTCACCTCCGCCCAGCGCCTACCCCCGCCGCTGCGGCTTCTCCCCCTCAGCGGCCGCACAGCCAAACAACATCCCTTATAGCGGTTCCGGCGTCCGCACTGCGCCTGAGCGGAGTTGGGGGGGCGGGGCTGAGGCGGCCCGTCCCGCGCGGAGCCCAGCGGGAGATGCTGTTCGTGTCTGCGCCGCCACAGCCGGCGGACTTCTGGCCCGAGGACTACGTTTCCTAGAAAGCACCGCGCGGGCCAGTGGCGTTTGGCCCCGCCCCCTCCTCCCCGCTGGGCCTCCATCGGTGCGTTTCCGCCGCTCCTGCCGCAGCGTGGGGGGGGGTCTGGAACGTTCCCCGCCGACCGGCGCGAGCGCCCCGGCACCGTGCGGCGACTGCGAGCGGCGCGCTGCAGCGCCAACGTCAATGCCAGCGCGATGCGGTGCAATGCAGCGCCACACCGGGGCGGGGAGAGGGACCCTGCTCCGCCCGTGAGGAGGATGAGGGTGGTCCCTGTTCCCCGCCCGCCGCGTCCTGTAGTGCAGGGGAGCTGCCTGACTGTGTTCTGGGGAGCTTCCTCAGGGCGCTGACTGAATCGGCCTCGGCTGCAGCCCTCTCTCCCACAAAGCACCAACCCGTCACCTGCCACTGGTTATGCACTGCCCTTGGTCCGGGGAAAGTGCGGCCCTGACCTTATCTGGGGCTTAACCTGACGCTAGGGCAGGAGGAGATGGATGCGGCAGCGTTATCTCTCAAAGGGCTGTAAATATCCTTAAGAAACCCCGAGCAGTAGCTTCTCCCCTGCTGTGTTTAACTGCTCTGTCCTCGCCTGACATCTTCCCACCAGCCAAATTCGGCTGATGTCTCGTGTAAGTGGTTTATATAACGAGTGCCTGGTTGCAGCGCAGTCCTTGCTGTTCTGTCAGGAATGTTTTTTAGAGTCAGTGTGACAGAGAAGCTGAAATAAATGCAGGTAGCAGTGGGACGTGGGAATCTGGAAGTAAAACTGGACCCCCATTAGTACTCCTTTCAAGCCCACAGGCCAGCAGTTCAGGTGAATGATATCACCACACAAGCAGCAATTCAAGGACAACCTAAAGATACCAGAGAATCCCTTCAGAGCTCCCTGACCCATACGGTTATGCACCCTGCAGAGCTCCAACTCCATTTGTGGCAAAAATGAGAATCAGCTCCATTGCAGGTGCTCTAAAGTTTTTGGGGCAAAAGACAGGTGCAGAGAAACAGAGCCCTTGCCGTGGTTCTGCAGTCAAGAGCACGCATGGCTGCTGCATTCTCATGCAGTCTGTTCCCCAGAACTCTCAATCAGGCAATTTCAGATTGGGTTGACTTAGAATTTACTAGGGAAGAAGATGCAAGGACCACTTCATGCTGTATAAAGGCTATGACCCAGCAAAAGGTAGATTCTAATACAGAAGCCAGGAGGTAATTTAAGTCTCTGAACATTTATTACACAGAGTTTTGTCTGCATCAAATATGCTGAAGTGTTGGGGTAAATAGATGTGCAGTTACAGAGCAATGCAGTTAAACAGCATAAACTAAAAGGACAGAGTACGAATGATGGAGGAAGTTAAACTGTATTAAAGTTTCATGGTGAATCACTTGTATTTTAGGATGCTGAAATTGTTCTGAGCGTGAGTATGTCTTTGGCCTCTGGGCTGCGGACACAACCACAACTACTTTCCAGATGTGGCTGGCTGGTTTTGAGCTGAAGACATATTGAATCTCAAAGCCTATGCATCATGTGCCTAGAGGGAAAGAAGAATATGGATCTCCATTAGGCAAAAGTGGTTGCAAAATAAGTTAGGAAAGATGAGCAGAGAGTGTTGTTTAAGCCAAGGAAGCCAGAGCCCTGCCTACACTTGTTCTTCTGTATCTCCAGTGATGGAGCGGATCTGAGAGTAAAGACAGAGCGTGAGTGTGAGTAGAAAGCTCTGCTGGTAGATAGTGATGTGTACATTCCAGTCAGACTAGCTCTGGGCAATGGGCTGGCACCAGCATCAACCAGGTTTTCATACCTGTGGTTCTGTGAGTGTACATACTCCCATACTATGATGATGCAAGGAAAATGCTCGTGTAGGCATAACCCACTTTTAAGTGTGTCACAAGTCTCCTCCAGCATTTGTACTAAAGGATATAAACCTAGTGATGCTACTGACCAGAGGAGTTACATCTTTAGCTCCAGTGGCAGCAGATAATGCTTTTAGTGCTGCAAGTCCTGGATTCATCCCTGTGGGATGGCAGCTGTTACATAAACAAGGCCTGTACGGTATTAAAACTTGCCCTGATTCAGGATCTGGGATTTGCCGTAATCAACCCTGACTGCAGCCAGAAAAGCACAACCACACCAAAGAGCCAACAGCAGCTTCAAAGCCTGCAGACCTTGTGGCTGAAGAAGCAACATGTGAAAACTAGTTTTCTTAGATGTGTCCAGACTCTGCTCCCTCACACCCCAAAACAAGCATCAGCAACAAACACTTCAACTGACTTGAGCCATTTAACCTGATAACCACAGAATATCTTTGGTTGGAAGATGTTTAAGATCGTCAGGTCCAACTGTTAACTTTGCACTGGCAGGTCACCACTAAACATAATAAATAATAATTAAATATTAATAATAGTTAAATACTCCCTGAGATGGTAACCTCACCACTGCCTGGATGGTCTATTTCAATGTCCAGTGACCATTCCAGTGAAGAAATTCTTCCTAATATCCAGACTAAGCCTCTCCTGTAGCCATCTCCTCTTATCCTATTACTTGCTGGTAGAGAAAAGAGGCTGACCTCCTCACTCCAACCTCTTTTCAGGTAATGCAAGCATTTCCATGTTGAGCAGGAAAACCAAGGTTCAGTTAGTGAGAGTGATGGTCTTTATTTATTCAACTCTTCTACCACATCCTTTTCGATAGAGTCTGAGGGACTTGCTTCTGCCTCCTGGGGAACATGGAGCATATGCTGCCCAGACATTTTAACTGAGCTGAACCTTGGACAGAAACAGATGTCTTTGAGGAGACCTTCCAAGCTTGAGGAACATTGCAGCGCTAGTTTGGGTTTGCAGCGCTGCGATTAAGATCAGAATCTCAGCCACACAAAACCCTATTACCCACATGACTGTGAAGCATGAAGTTACTTCTGTGCCAATGGGATCCAAACCAAATACCTGGCAAGCCCAGAAGGTGCGGGCTGTACAGGTCAGGTGCAGGAGCAATGGGGTGGTGCAATCAGTACTTTACTACTGGCAGAAAAAAATCACAAACAGCTTTTCTTTTTGCACTGAAGGAAAAACTATCCCCTAAAGAAGCAGCAAGATCTGATTGGACTGATGTCCATGGAGATATGTGGAACACTAGAAGATGCCTTGGGCTAACAGAGGCAGAGAGGTGTCACTTAAGAGTTGCCACCTGTCCGGTACTTCCTGTGGGTTCTGTGAGGCCAGCTGGGGAATACAATGCACTTCAGTCAGATAAAATGACACTTGAGAAGATGCCTTCTTTTAATGCAAAATCTAGACACCCCTGTGAAAATCTGTTCTTCCCATTCCCCAAAATCTCCTTTCCTAGGTACCTCATACGCAGAGAACATCTTCTCATTACCATTTCCTGCTGGGATGCTTGTCCCAGCTGCTGACACTTGCATTTTTGGCCTGAGTTTCCTTGGTTCAGCCCCTCCTGATGAGCATACTGACAGTTGTTATGCTTGCTGCTGCTTTTTTCCTTTCTCACTGATCAGAGCTCTCAGCCATGAAGTGCAGGACTCAGAAATTAATTGGACGGCTCAAGGAAAAGTCCCATGACCTCAAATTTAGCCTGAAGCACTGAAAACCATAACAAGGCTAGAAATAGGGAGGTCTAGAGAGACTGCATTCATCAGCTTGTTCCCGATTCTCTGTTCCTGTACAATGCCCCATCTTTACTGTCCATCATTTCCAGGTCTCCCTCCCACCCACAGCCTATTAGTTCAGGACTTTGCACTCTCGGAGCACACCGAAAGACTTTCTATTGCACTGCAGCTACTGCAGATCAGTCTTCTGGAACGCAGTAATTTAGCCTCAGAAGGGCCATATTTCTCTTTTGTAGAAGCCACCAACCCACGTGGGCAGCTTGACAGATGGAAACAAGTCTCAAATACATACAGGTTGCCTACAGCTGGAGAGTGGGCCGCAGCGTATGCTTATTTTCCTTTGCACCTTATATCCACCTTCACAGTTTAAGACAAAGAACAAAATATTTGTGGCAAAATAAACAAGATCAGTGAGAATAGTAATTTCTTATTCCATCATCTTTAGGCTCCAGAGTTCACATCCCATTGAGAAGAAGCAGGGAAGGCAGGAGTCAATGTGGTGCTTGCAGCTGGACTATCAGAGACTGCTGTGACTTGCTCAACCATTCCCTTCTTAGATCTCACTTGCACACAACCTTTGGGGATGACAGTGGGCTGGGTTCATCACATGAAAACCACAGTCTGGTTTCCTGCAAACAAAGACATTAGTAATCAGCAATGATGTTGTTGCATAATAGGTAATTATTTTGTTACAGCAAGAAATGGGTATGGTTACCTTTAATTTAAGAGAAGTTATGGTTTCTAATGGATTTCTTCATGGCTTGCAACTGAAAATGAAAAGAAGAGTCACAAATATTCCCTGCACATATTTAGTCCTGGTAGCGCCCTTCCTAAAAATCCCACTGCTTTGCACAGGGTCAGGGGAGGCTGGTAACTGCTGCCCTCTAAGCTTCCTGCAGCAGCCTCTGGTTAGAGACACTTGTCCATCAGGCGTCTCACTGCCTGCTGAACCACAGATTTTTGTCCACGAGACTGTGCACACACCACTACACAGTCTTTGTGCCTACCTACCTCCATCCAAACCCACATCATGGAGCTTATAAACTCCTCATGTGGACTGGACCTGGAACCAAAACCCTGTCCCCATTCCAGTGGTAGCTACACAGAAAAGGGTTAACAGAGTCAGAGCAAGAGAAACTCAAAGCTGTGACCCAACTGTTTTCTGGAACTCTGCATTTTCCATGTGCCTGTTCTGATTTTCAGGGCATGTGGGGCACAGGACCTTGTGGGATGCTCAAGCCCTAAACACCCCAGGGACACTTCACAGCACAGACCCTCTCTGGGCTCCCACCTTTTCATTGCTGCAGTCTCATTGTGCTTGCAGCTTTGCAGATGACTCATTCAGACATCCAAGTCCATGTGCTTTGTGTTGCTTCAGTGCTGAACAATCTGTGTTGCAGATCAGAAAGTGGGGAGAGTGAAAGTCAGCTTACGCAGCACAGCAGGGAGCCATGATTTCCCCATCCTTCCCCTGGAAAAATACAGAACAGGGAAATGATGGATTTGGATCTAGAGAAAAGATGAATCTTTCCCTTTCCTCCTCATCTGTTTCAGGCAGGAGGATTTCATTAATTTCTTAAAGCACCTGTGCATTTAACTTTTCTGGAAACAAACTGTACTCACTTGATGTTTGTGCAAAACCGTTCGCAGTGTGGGCATCTGCACTGTGATTGTGTTTCAGAGAAGAAGGCTCCCAGGCTGATCCAGGCAGAGATACCTCTCCAGACCACTACGGTAGCTCCCATCACCTTCCCTTCAGCTCATGTGGGAGTGTGAACCTTTCTAGCTGAGCTAACGGCATTTTACTAGTTTTCAAAAGCTTCTGCAAATAACTCTGCTTTTACAATGAATGCCTTTCAGTGATGTTATTTTTTTAAAGATTTTTATCATCCTGCCCTATTTCTGTAGCATTTACCCTTGTCAGAGTGCAGGAGTAAAAGGTGCGATCCTGCACTCTGTCACACAGACTACACTTGGTTTGCAATTCATTGGGGAGAGCATGGAAAAGACTCACCATGTTATTTCACATGCCACTTGCTTTGGGCTTTGGGAAAGTGGGAGACAAGTAACTGCTCCCCCTCCACCCCAGCACAATTAGCAGCAAATAATTCAAAACTGTTTTTTCCTTACATGGAAAAGCCAGGAGGTCTCAAAGCTGTTGCAACATTTAATGTGTAATCCAGTTCAAGGCAGTTCATCTCTAGAGTGATTGTTCAATCTTTCCTCTACAAACCTGGTGATTCACAGAATAAGATCAATTCAAGGGCAAAGCACTACTCAGAGCCCAGCAGCCAGTGCAGACCTGTGCTCGGTAGCAAGTTGTGTGGTTCCTACAGCTTGCACTACACCCACAGTTAATGAGTAATCTTTAAAAAATCTGCAGTATGGGTCAATCTGGAGCCTGCCCGTGCTTACAGGCACCTGCAGACTTGAGTTTGGCTTTGTTGTATGGCTGATTACTTCATAAACTTAGGGGAAAGACCAAAACACGCTGCAACAAAAAGGGTAGAGATGTGTATGGGTGAGCAATGACAGGCTGGGAAGCACCCTAGTGTACCACTCTGGTTTGGGAACTCACAGAATCACAGGACATTAGGGATTGGAAGGGACCTTGAAAGATCATCTAGTCCAATCCCCCTGCCACAGCAGGATCACCTAGACCAAGTCACACAGGAACATATCCAGGTGGGTTTTAACCATCTCCAGAGAAAAAGAATCCACAAGCTCCATGGGCAGCCTGTTCCAATACTCCGTCACCCTCACTGTAAAGAAGTTCCATCTCATATTTATGTGGTACCTCCTATGTTCCAGCTTACACTCATTGCCCCTTGTCCTATCATCACCTCCTTCCAGCTGTTACCTGTACTCTGCAGATGTGCAGGGTTGCCTTTGGTTAGTCTGCAGCACTAAACATGTGGGGAGAAACAACTCTAACCACTCTCCAAGAGCAGACAGGTTTGTCCCCAAGCCAGGGAACAAGGAGAGGATGTTGGCCATGAAAGTGTGGTGTGTTCAGTTCAGGCTGCTTTTCTAGAGCTTGTTTTGGGCTGGCCAAACATCCATGGCTGGAGCCAATGGGCTAGAGAAACTGGTTTAAACCTTGCCGAAGCAGTAGGTGCTGGCCAGGGCATGATGCAGCACCACCTTCCAATCGGCTCCCAGGGGCATGGTCACAGCCCACTGCCAGGGCAGGGTGCACTCTGTCCACTCCTCCATCTGTGAAAGCAAAGCTGTAGGTCCACCGAGGTGAGAGTGGCACAACTTCCAGCTGTGTGGAAACAGCAGGGCCAGACACAGCAGCAAGGTCACTCATCTGGCCTGTACTGGGATGCGGACTTCTTACAGCTGGCTGCTTATGTGGCTGTGCAGGGCCCCACTTGATGGGCACCACTTGATGGGCACCATGAGGACACACCATGAAAAAAACAGTGCGTGGATATGGCTGTGACAGCCTCGTGTAACTGTGCAAAGTGCTGCCTGCTGCTGCTCTCCCTGCCACAACACACGGTGCTACAGCTCCTAGTTCATGAAGTGCAACATCAGACATGGACAAGCACCACCTCTTTGATCTTTCACCAGATAATGAGCTTGCTAGTATCCATGTCATTTTCCCTGTTCCCTCAAACCTCTCCACTTCCTATGTCTGTTGTGATCCTGTCAGCATCAATCTGTGATGTTGGTGATGCTTCTTAGCAGTGATGCCAAACACCTTCCTCTGCTGCTCTGTCCTCCCCAGGACACCATTTGTGGGTGCCATTAGATCTCTCAGCACCTGCTCTCATCCTCTCTGGAGATGCTTATTCCAATAGCTCATCTGGTCATTACATACCCTACATCTGCACCACCCATGCTCCTGGGAAGAGAGGATGTTTCCCTGATGTGTGGCAGTGGGTCCCTCAGGAAGGCAACACTGTAGAGACTGCCACTATCACTAGAGACAAAGTCTCTATTCTCCCATATGCTACCAGGGAATCCCCATTCTGCATTTGTCCCTGGGTTTCTGAGTATCTCTTCAAGGTATATGGGAAGGATGAGCCAGCCTCAGTGAGCACAGAGCACGAGGGGAGCTTTCTCTCCCATTGGAAACACCACAAGCAACATGAACTGAAAGGGCTTTGAAAAAAGGAGAAAAATAATTAAAAATGCTGGGAGCCCCTAGCGGTGCCTGGAATCCCTTGTGGCAGAGAAAAGGCCAGCTGGGATGCCAATTTTGGAGCTTGCCAGTGTGATCAGCCAGTTTTAGAAGCAAATGAGGACAGCCAAGGTCAGAGAGCATCGGGCTTCTGGGACTGTAACTCTGCAGCTGAAAACTGGGAAAAACTGGGAAGCTTGCATATGAAACACAGCTCTACCTTTGCTGCTGCAGCTAGAGCCAGGGCTCTGCTGGGTCCCAGGGTAGCCAGGTCCCAGGACCCGGCCTTACTGCACACAGGGGTGATGTGGGCAAGGAACTGGTTGTTAAAGACTCCTGCTTTGGATCATAGGAGAAGGCAAACAGCTCTGAGTCCAGACAGCAAGGGGAAGGGAACTCAAGGCAGCAGAGAGTAATTAGCAGGGTTTGGGGAAACTAGCTTTGCTCAGTTGTCTCCTGCTATCTCCCCACAGTAAGAGCAGGACTGGTTTCCTGGGGGTTCCTGAGACAATCCCCATGTGAGCATCCTGTTTTGCTGAGTTAATTGCTTTTGATTCCTCAAGAAGCTCTGCCTGAGCACCAGCAGCCGTGCTGCAATGCCATCATAACACCCCAGTGCCCATATCCTTTGGAACCTCACATTGCCCTTCATTCATTGCTAACCCTTCTGGCACAGTGAATGGCAGGTGAGCACCTGTGTCCGGTGGTACTCTTGGCCCCCAAGTAATGGAATAGAGCCATAGTGCGGGGAAGATGTGTCTTCACCTGGGTGGCAATGCAACTTCTTCACATTTCCTCTCATTTCATCATCCAGTGGGACAACAGAAGCCAACACTTTGGGACAACTAGAAGTTCGGGACAAGCTCTAGGCAACAGCCTAGCTTGCAGTGAACTTCTAACCCAAAAGAAAATACCAGAAGCACTTCCTCCAGCACGTGATTACAAGATGGGAGCAGGGTGACAGTGCTCAGTTCTTGGGGTGGTCACCAGCTTATTCTATGACCACAACTGTATCACATCCCCAATTTGTGGCTCAGTTCCTCCTCCTAGGAAATGTGTGACTATCAGAAACCATGTGACAGAGGTAAATGAGAGTCGCTGTATGAAAAGCAGAGCAAGGTCTCAAACCACTGCTCTCAGGAAGATCCTCCCATCAGGAACCAGCATCTGGCTTCCTCTTAAAGAAAGAAGACTGAACAAGTTTGAACTAACGGAAAATATTCTGTTGAGACCCAGCTCCTTGTCAGTGTGAGGTGTATATAGCATCAATCACCAGCTGCTCCTGCCTTGAAAGTACAGCAGCCCTTCATGTGGGTGGGAAAAATGAGCTAAAGCATTGCACAGTCTTTGTGACTTCTATTGCTGCCTCTTCTGTCTTTAAAAAAGCCAGGGCCTGCTCTCAGCAGTGCCTTTAGTACAGCAACAGTCTGATGTGAATGGAGTCCAGCCTCAGTGTTGCTTGGTCAGTTTTCTGTTTCCTTGCTGCGTTCTCAGAGGTTTGCAGAGAGGAACACCCAGGGATGGTTTAAAATACATTTTACTGCAGGCATTTATCAGATCACACTCTGGCATCCTATGATTGCAGGCAGAGATGCAATCTAGATCAAGTTTCTAGCTGAGCTCCTGCATCACCTATAGGTAAGAGTAAATGTGGATGCTATCTCCGTGTAGAGATGATGCCTCTGCCATCCAGATGTCGGGGTAGACCTGAGACCTGCCTGGGCATTTATTGTTGCATGCTCTGTACTCTTCTTGCATCAGCAGGATTATATCTTTGTGCTTGCTTACCTTTGCCCTGTTTAGAACTTCATGTTATTGTGGGCACCCCTTCAAAATCCAGGCCAGGTCTTTACACGTGCCTCTACCCAAGAGATTGTTTGCGGATCTGCACTTCGGGATCAGGGGTTATCTCTGAGGGCCAAGGATCAAAGCTGCTAAGAGTGTTTATTCCCATATATAGTGCTGGCACTGCAGTCCCTCCTTGGAAGCAGCAGCCCTGTGATGGGGACAGATAGCCTCAGGGCCACTCCAGCCTGGCTCTGACAGTGTGCAGACAAGCGTGGTTGGGTCAGGAGCTGTCTGAGAGCCAAGGAGGGGGGCATATTCCTGCCCTGCAAAGCTAATAATTTCATTTAATCTCTAATGATTGCATCAAGCAAGGAAAAAGTTTGATAACAATGAGGTTGCAAGTATCAAACCTTGTGATTGGAGGTGTGGCCAGTGCTTCAGGCTGTGGCTGATTGCAAAAGGAGGAAAAGAAATAGAAGCAACACATCTGTTTAGAGCACCCAAGCTAAAGTTCAAAGGAGAGTGCTGCAGACAAGTGGAGACTGGGAAGCTGCTCCCAGAGACAACGTATCTCAACTCCCTGTGCCTAATACTCCCACTGATGTGACAGAAAAGTGGTGGGAGCACTGTGATGAATTCCTCAGCATGTCTTAGGTACAGACTCTCATCACAGCGCTTAGCACGTTGCATTATAGCATTATTAATTGCTTAGAGTTGGAAGAAAGAGAAGCCTCTAATCCAAGAGACACATTTCTTTTCTCTGTTTTCCTATGTATTACCTTTTTCTTGATACAGCTGGAACCAGTACAACTACACTACCAGGAAAGGGGTCGTTAATTAGCTGCTTCCTTCTACTTTTCTGCAACCATGTGCATTTTGCAGTTTGAAATACATCCCCTGCAAATTAAAGGAAGTGTTGGAATGAGTCCATTGGAAACATAAGTTCAGTAACCAGATCTGTAGCGTACAACCTCTCTCAAGATAACGTGATCTCTCCCAGGCTTTGATGTGATGGAAGGGGGCTGCTGAGTTCCCTTGAGAAAGTTCCCCTTCTCTCTCTAAATTAGACCTGGAAGCAGCCCTAAAAAAAACCCTAAAGCTTTTCTAAAGTAGAAGGCTGGGCTCATGAGCAACTCAACAGACCTCTGAAAAGGCCCAGCTACTGACTATCACTTAGTTCCCAGCTATCCCTGCAAATTGAAAGCTCCTTGGGCTGCAAGCTCTGATAAACCTGCCTTTCCCGTGAAGCTCCATGTTTGCAGTGAAGGGAGGGTTAAAGAAAATGGGCCCTCTTCACTGAACAGAGCCCTTGCAGGAAACGCAGTGATGGGAGCGCTGATAGCTATGCCTTGATCAAAGCTCCCCTAATCTGGCAGAGCAGGGGTGGGAAACGGGGCTGCTTCCCTCCTGAAACGATGCATCTGGTGCTGGAAGCAGGGAGAAGGCAAACGGATGGACAACTCCTCCTTCAGCGTCTCCTCCAGGCAGGGCTGGCACTGCTCCTGGAGGGGCTACTGCAAGAGCCCTTTTCTTCTCCTGGAAGAAAAGGGAAGAGGAATAACTGTCCTCTGCCCTCACACAGGAGAGGGGAGCAGCACCACCTTGGAGCAAAGGAGAAGGGGAAAGCAACAATTCCTGCTGGTGGCTGCTATGTGCCAATGGCATAATACCCTGGAGTGGGACACTGCAGAGACATGGACTGGAGCCACCTAGAGAGCTCTTGAAATGAGGCCCTGAGTCAGAAAGTGGCCAGCCATCATCCTGGGTATTTCCTTGGCTGTCTAGAGCCAGGGAATTCCCTCATTGCCCCTAGCAGCCCTCACTTGGCACCATGATGATACTGACATCAGGTCCTGTCCCTGTAATCCTCTGCAGCACAACATTTCCCTCTCCATCTAAACAGTCCTAGGGCTGCAGTTACCCAGTCCCATGTCTTTTTCAGCACTTTGTCTTTCCAAAGAATTCTTTTTCTCTCTGCTTCAGCTCACAGATCCCTTCCTAGGAGACCTCACTGCTTACTGAAGAGTGAGCTTCTGGGGGCTACCCCCACATAGTTGTTTGGGAAGGGCTTTTCCCAGTTTCTCCTGCTAAAGAGATCCACATGGATCAGAGCTGGAAAAGAGTTAGCAGGGAGAGAGGCAGCTCTGCTGCTGGGAAACAGGGAGAGAGGACCTGCTTGTGGGCTGCTGCCTCATTTCTCATGGCTCAGTGCAGAGCCAAACGGGAGTGGAAAGCTGGGAGTAAACTCATGACTAAGGAACATAGAAAGAGCAGGGGAAATTTTGGTCTGCCTTGCTCAGGGAGAAGGTGATCTCCTGAGTGTTTATACTGAGTCCTTGCATGACTGGGGTTGCTGGTTCCCATGACTGTTTCAGCACTGTCCCTGATGGGAAATGTGTTTCACTCTTCAGACTTGAGTGGCTTCTGAGGTCACATAGGATGGCTGCCTGCAGGGGCTGGAGCACATGTTCAAGCTCAGATGGCCCTGACCCATGGGCAGAGTGTGGTGTCCTC
This sequence comes from Rhinopomastus cyanomelas, assembly GCA_013400115.1. Taxonomy (NCBI): domain Eukaryota; kingdom Metazoa; phylum Chordata; class Aves; order Bucerotiformes; family Rhinopomastidae; genus Rhinopomastus; species Rhinopomastus cyanomelas. Next base: position 2,066,462 of record VXBP01005443.1, on the reverse strand, counting down.
ACTGAGCTGAGAAGCTTGTGCCTGTCATGCCTAAAGCCTCATCAGTCTCCGAGTGTGACCAGAGAGATGAATCAGCAAAGGACGAAGCCAAACTGAGCAGTTAGCAGAGTAGCAGCACACTCTTGTCCCTGCATCTGCGCTGTGGTTTCCTGGGTGAGACCATGTCTGTTAGCTGGACACGAGCACTGTTGCTTTGGGGACTGTGTTTCTCCTCGCTAGAGCAGCTAGTGATGAACAAAGGAATCAGTGTCCAGAAAGAAGGATCCCAGCACAGAGACTTAACCCAGGAGCTACCTAACAAGTCTGGGAGTAGCTGTTCTTTGCTGAGGCCATGGCAAGAGAACTAAATCATTGCAAGAGGCAGAAACTGAGAAGCACAGGAGAGGCCCGAATGATCAAGAAGCAGAGGAATAACCTGTGAGTCAGTGTCCTGGTTGTCTTCTTGGCTAGAGCCCAGGGTGTAGGAGGGAGAGAGTGAGGCAGAAAGGTCAGGATGCAGAGACCATCTGGCTTTCATGTTTGCTGTCTTACTTGTGGTCTGCAGTTTTCTTTTTACCTGCAGTACTTGCTTTGGTACTCAGGTAAATCTTGTGTCAGGTACAGAGTCCTTCAGGCATACATGTGGGATGGCAACGTAAGCATGTTCTGGCTGTCTCTCTTCTCCCAGAGAGAGGAGCTTTTCTAAGGGTACTTGGGACAGGAAGACCCCCTCTCTACACCTGGCAAGTGAGCATTAGCTCAGGACAACCCCCTGATCCCAGACAACCTATGCCAGGGTTCATGGCCTGTCTTTGTCAGCTCTGACACTGTGTGGAGATAGCCCTATCCAGACCAGGCTCTCTGCCCAGTTGGCATGCACCAGTAGGAGATGAGTTTAGGCATTAATTGCATCCTTGACCTGGAGGTGAAATTACACAAGTTCCATAGCATCCAAGGATGTTCCAAGGGTACCCGAGCTGATGGCCACCAGGTAGGACATGTGAAGGGAAATAAGTCTCATGCTAGGTACGTGGTTCCTCCACACAGACCTCCTGTGATTCTCCTCACTGCAAGTCTCACCACAATGGGGATACTATGATACAGGTTCCACTCAGACCTGATGAATGTGGAGCCTGAAAGCCATCTAAAATAGAACTAAATATGGAGCTGCCTGCCAAGGCTTAGCAATGCCTAATGGGCTAATATCTAAATAGAGGGAAAAGCCAGGGGAAAGCTCAGAGAAACAACAAATAAAAAAGAGAGAAGGGTTAAAGATGTAAGAACAGGAACCGGGAGGATGCCCCAGAAAGCAGAGCTTCTCTTCCATATTCATCATTCCCAGAACTGGTGGATGTCACCCCATGATGTTCTGTCCAAGGGCATCCAAGAATGAGGGAGTAAGAAAAAGCATCACAGTCCATGGGTCTGTGGGTCTTTCTTACCCCCTTGCCCAGCCACTGTGGGACACTGGGATTGAGGCACGTCCAGCTGAATGCAGTGCAGCCTCATTTCAATTTTTGTGAGCTAATTTAAATTTTACAAGCTCTCATGGAATTATTTTGCCTTCAGAAACTGTTTGGCCTGGGTGTTACTGGCCTGTGAGTCCCCAGCTGGAATCAAAGGGAAATGTGTCGGTAAAGCCTGAGGAATATTTATCAAGCTGATTTTGAGTTCAGTTCATTAGCAATTACCTTGATTTTTCTTCCCCTGCTCCTGCCAATTTACCAAGGCAACGTCTTGGAAATTTGCCTCATTTGGAGAGAGCAGGATGTAATTAGCCAGATAATCTGCTGATTCTCTTGTTGAGCTGTGTGCCTGGCCTCAACACGAGCAGTGGCTGTGCTGGCTGGATCAGACCTGATTTTTGGGGCTGTTTGTGCACTTAGTGCTATATAGGCAGGAAGAAAGATGCTGTCCTGCCCTCAGGCAATGACAAATCCACCTCTTGTATCATTCTTCAAGCTGTAACCCTGGTCTGAAACCATCTGGGAGCTTTTGTTCCAGGGTTATCTTCTTTGCCAAGGCAACAGGATTCCCAAGGGTATGCAGATACCTATTTTTGAAAAGGATGGGGATCATTTATTTCCCTAGGGCGGCTCATTTCTATTTTCTCACTGTGTCCATTCTTACTGCTGTTTTCCGAATCACTAGCTAAGGTCAAGCAACTCAGCCACAACGTGCGGCACAGCAAGGGCTCAGTCACAAGTTACTGGTGCAGATGGCACCACGTAAGTGATGCCTGAACATTTTATCTGATAAGGGAAATTTCAGGGAACACCCAATGTTGCAGAGTCCTTCAGGAGACAGACAAAAGTTGTTTATTACTTAGTCAGTCCTGTGCTGCAGTTCAGCTGATGAAAAGGTTCAGCTGATGCGGCATGTTCTATATTACAATCTTCTGCTCACAATCGAGCAAAAACCCTTCAGCACCACCACAGGGGCTGCCCTAACACTGGGATAGTGACTTACAGGTCTATGACTAAGTCATGCCTCCCTTAATTTCCCCCTACATCAGGATGGAAAGACAATAGTGTGTGCCTTGGGCTGATAAATGTGTCCCACATTCCATCCTGAGAAAGAAAGCTGAACTGTGAACTTGATTCTCTGTCTGGGCAGTCAGTGGGCAGGTGCAGTTACCAGCAGAGGAGGGCAGCAAGGACCAGAGCAGGGTGTCATGGTGGGTCAGCTTATGGGCAGTGAAGGATGACAAGAAGCTGGTGAGGTGACGAAGTAGTGACTATGAATGCCTGTTCCACATGGAGAAGGGGAGAAGTGTGACAATGGGCATCTGAGTCCTGCAGTGCCCAGCTCAGGTAAGGACCCTCCTGTCACCAGGCTCAGGGACTCTGCGTTGTGTGATCTCTACTGCCTCCCTGCTGCCAACCTGTTGGGAGATGCCGGGGAAAATCACACTCTGTTTTCTTTTGGTTTGGATGCAGAGGGTTATCACACAGCTTTCTCTAGCTAAAAAATGAGCAGCAGCAGTGCTGTGTGAGCTCTGCTGAGCAAGAGGTACCATAACACTGTGACTGTCAGCAGAAGACAGAGTCAGCCAAGGGCTCCTTTTCTGTACCAAGGACTGTACCTGGCTGGTGCCAGTCTGAGGGCCAGGCAAATACTGAAGCACATCAGGATTGACCACCAGACCTACCTGAGGGCAGAGCCCACCTGGCGCAGCAGTGGCTGAGGATATCAGGATGTGCAAAGCTGCAGAGGGCACAGGTAGACACCATCACCTTCAGCACCCAAGAGGGGGCTGCTTTACCAATCTGCAGAGAAGACAAATGCCACTCCTGGCTCCCAAAACTACATCTTCTTTCCTCCCCTCCTTTATGGAAGTGTCTCTTTGTGGGCTCTGAGAAGTCCCTCAGGGGTCACTCCCTGAAGGAAGGAGGAGTGAGGTTGGTTGACAGCAAGCCTGGCCTTTCCAGGAACAGCAGTTGGACGTCTGGAAACGCAGCACAGGCACATCACAACCAGGAAGCATACCAAGAAAACATCACTTTTTTCTAAACTGGAAACCCCCAGTGCTGTATCAAAGTACTATGTGCACCTTGAGATCATCTGGGAAATGTCTTTATATGGGAAATTTGGGCCTTTCCCTGGCCTCTGCTGGGTCCTGGCCGTGGCCTGTAATGGCAGGGAGAACTGCTCTGCTCTCCGCCCTCTCCCTTTTTGGGAGAAGCTTGTGCAAACGCCTCTTCCCTGCTATTGACATGCAGGTATGAGGGCCAGCAGCACTGTCACAGCCTGGGCCAGCCCCTCGCTCCCACAGCTTTGCCAGAGGAGTTCCATTTGGTAATGGCAGATCTCCACGGAGGTGCTGAGGGATGGGGCAAAAGGCTGGGGAGGCATGGAGGAGCTCCTGAATCTCTCCTGAAGCTGCCCTGTGTCTGCTGGGCTGGCTAACCCTCTTTGCTGGAGCATCTCCAGAGAAGGGCAATGACTCTGGGGAAGGGTCTGGAGCACAAGGCTGTGGGAGCAGCTGAGGGTTCGAACTGGGGATGTTTAGCCTGGAAAGGTGGTTCTTGCTCTCAACAACTTCCTGAAAGGGCGCTGGAGTGAGGTGGGGTTTGGTCTCTTCTCCCAAGAAACAAACGACAGGACAAAAGGAGATGGCCTCAAACTGAGGAAAGTGTAGGTCGAATATTGGGAACAACTTCCTCACCAAAAAGGTCATCAAACATCGGAACAGGCTGCGCAGGGCAGCGGTGAGTGCCCATCGCTGGGGCCGTTTGTAGGACATGCAGATGCGGTGCTGCGGGATAGGGTTCGGTGGTAACGCGGCAGCGCCGAGGCGATGGTCGGACTCGGTGGTCTTAAGGGGCTTTTCCAACCGGCGCGGTTCCACGATTTCCCCGCACGGGGCGCTGTTGCGTTCCGCCCTGCGCGGCCACCGACGCGCTCCCGGAAGCGGAAGGCGGCCCCCGGGGCATCGCTGGGCAGCGTGAGGCGATGGCGGCGCGCGGTGGCGCGAGGCGCGGGGCCGGTGGCGCGGGGGGTGCGCGCGGGCCAGTCCCGCAGGAGGAGCCGCCGCCGCCGCTCCAGGCAGTGCTGGTGGCTGACAGCTTTAACCGCCGCTTCTTCCCCATCTCCAAGGACCGGCCGCGGGTGAGAAATCCCCCACCGACCGCACCGGGGCCGCTCGGCCCAGTACTCCCTAGCCCGGTACCCCTCGGTCCTGGGACTGGCTAAAGACTGTGGTTGGGCTTGGGGTCTCAGGAAGCCCCGGACTGGGTCGGGAGAAGGCGAGGCCCCTCCAGCTCCTCCCGGGAGGTGCTGCTGCGCCCCGCCCGGGGCTGGGGCAGCCCCCACTGCCGCGGCTGTGGAAGCCTCTGGCCGGTTCTCCTTGGCTGTTAGTCTTCCCCCAGAAGCGAGGGGCTCAGTGCTGCGCGGGGGCTGCTGGCGTTGCCATATGGCGAGGCACATCGTGCTCTTGGCCCTTCCCTGGTCCAGAAGTGGCAGCAGGCTTGGGCAGGCTGGTTTCTGGAAGAGAAACAAAACCTTTGCCTGTACAATGCGGCCAAAAAAATGGACATGGAAAGCGCTTTAATTGTGCAGATCAGAAGGCTGTGTGTGAGGGTAGCAGCCCTGGCACAGGCTGACCAGAGAGGTTGTGGAGTCTGACTCTGGAGACGTGCAGAATCCCCCTGGGCATGTTCCTGTGGGATCTGCTCAGGGTGATCCTGTTCTGGCAGGGAAATTAGACTAGATAATCTCCAGAAATCTTTTACAGTCCCACCAGATTCTGATTCTGTGAAAGGAGAGAGCGCTTTGGGAGAATTAAGGTTTGAACAGTCTTGCCACATTTGCTGATTAAATGTTTGTGGTGGTCATTATACACACAAGCCCTGGGCTGAAACAAAACAGTACTAAAGTGAATTAAAGAATAGTATGAGATGATTCGCTTGTGAATCAGTTAGTCAGTTTAGAAGTGCGGCTTAATCTCAAGTCAAGAGAATATTCACTTTAGATTGTTGGGGTTTTTTCTCTTGTTTAATGCTGGACACTCATACTCTTGTGGCTTCATCATTCATGTCTGACAGGTTTTTCTTGAAACATTTAAAGCCTTAGTCAGGGAGTCAGCACTCTGGGTTCTTTTTTTTTTTTTCACTTTCTCCTTTGAGTTTTCTTGAAGAGTTTTTTTGTGTGTGATAACTTCACTTTTTTATACTTTCCTGTGTGAATAAGTCTCTGCCCCTATAAATCAGACACTGGCTCTTAGATCACATGTAAACATTTTGGATAACCAGCAGTGGAGCAGTTATTTGTGTCACTTTTCTGATACTGTCATCTCAAATTGGAAGGGACTGTTGCTGATGTTGAGGTACAGAGTGTTTGTTCAGCTAACTATGTGGGTTTTTGTTTTCTGGGTTTTATTTAGGCTCTTTTACCCATGGCAAATGTGGCCATGATTGACTACACCTTGGAGTTCCTAACAGCAACTGGAGTGGAAGAAACCTTTGTTTTCTGCTGTTGGAAATCAGCAGAGATAAAAGAGCATTTACAGTAAGAATTTCTCCTTTTTCTCTTCATCATGGAAAAGGTTCTGCCCTTGAGCAAGCCTCAAGCATCTCACTGATCCTTCTGAGGAAAATTTTGCTAGAGAGTCCCTTTCAACATTTGTCTTTTAGCACATCTCAGTGAAGACTATTCCTCCTGCTCCTCCAATGAAGTGTTAGGAAGATTTAGTGTTTTGGGACTGCATTTATATTGACATTTAACTTGTCTAACAGCAGGGCTTTCCTGTGAGTAGCCATGTAAATTAAGCAACCACCCTTTGCATTATGCCCTCTCTTTGTATGTCATGCAGTGTGTGGGATCAGCTCTTCCCCTCTGCATGCTACAGGATTGCAAGCTAAAGAGAAGTAAGCAGTCTTTTTCCTGCCCAAGGTACTCTTTTCTGAGGAAAAACTCAGGATTGTGCATAGTTTTTCCTTCTTCGTCAAAATTTGTCACACGGTGGAATAGTTTCTTAACTTTTCATAAACTGCAGTTGCAAAGTCTAATCCTGTTCATCTGCTGTGTGCAAATGACTGCACTTCAACCTATCAGTAGTGTGCTCATTGTAATAGAATTCTTGCGTCGTCTGACGTGTGGGGCACTGTGTCTCGGTACGTTTTCTGTAGGAATACCCTCTTTATGCCTTCCTGAAGTGTTTTTTTGCCTTCCAGAAAATCCAAATGGTGCCGCCACACCTCTCCCAACACAGTGCGCTTTGTGACTTCTGACCTGTACCGCTCCCTCGGTGACGTGTTACGAGATGTTGATGCTAAGTCCCTTGTTCGTTCTGACTTCATTCTCGTCACTGGAGATGTGGTGTCCAATTTTAATATATCTAAAGCCCTGGAAGAGCACAAGTAGGTGTTGAAAGAGTGTGCACTAACTATCCTGGTGTGCTGAGGCTCTGGGCTCATCAATCCAAAGATTGATGCTAAAGGTCTGCCTTTCTTGTTCAGGTTGCGTCGTAAGATGGAAAAGAATGTTTCTGTGATGACGATGATATTCAAGGAGTCCTCACCTGGTCACCATGCCAGGTGCAAAGAGGATGACATTGTTATTGCAATGGACAGTGCCACGAACCGTGTCCTACACTACCAGAGAACTCAGGGGCTGAAACGCTTCCGCTTTCCCATGGTGCGTCTGGAACCTGACAAGTGGGAAAGGGCTGCAGTAGTGCAGGTCCTCCTTGACTGAGGGCTAGGGAACTGTACTTGCTGCTTCTTTTGGAGGAGCAGGTGATAGGAAGTAAATCTTGATAGACTAGCTGTTTTTCGTTAAATCCTTATTTGAGGCTTAGTGAAACTGTGCTGAGACACATGTCTGGGACTCGCTTCAGAGTCTGAAGGTGGGGCAGATGCACTTTTCACAGTTCAGCTTTTGCATTTATTTGATTCCTTTTCTCCATGCGGTAGGTTGATGATTTGTGCTGTTGCAGGGGTTCTCCACTTGGGATGTATGTACTATTTACATAAACTATTTTGCAGTGGCACTGAGCCTGGCAGGGGCTGTAATGACAGCAGGTACCAAGGAGTAGTACCTCCTATTACCTCTGCCTGTACTGTTCACATAATAATGTAGTAAGTGCTCTCTAAATGTTTGTGGAGGCACTTCCTCCAGTGAGATAAATGGACCTTTTCCATTTTTCAGCTCAGAATTAAGACACTCATATGGCTTTTTAATCCCATAATCAATAGACTATTTCTTACCTTCACATGAAAGCACAAATCACTGTAAGAAACAAAAGAGGAGAAGAAGAAAACAACAAAAAGCCAACCCACAGCTGTAATAATCCACGGGGGAGGGATGGAAGTTTGTGTACATTACATTTTGGCTTCTTAATGTTCTTTGTCAGTTTATTACTCCTGATGAGTACAGTAAGCAGTGTCCTAAGGAAAAGAGATTGTTTAGAGTACAATCTGTTTTCTAGAGAGCTGTGCTGTGTAGGGATGAGAGTGGTCTTTGCTGACTGTCACACAGCTTTGTGCATTACCAGGCTGTGACTGCTAAGTCAATCTACTGTAGATTGTAGATTTCTCTGATCTTCAGAACTTCAGCAAGTTTAATAATTCAGGCAGTACTGCCTCTGGCTTTTGGGGTGTTGGCACATCTGAATTTTGTTCTTTTTCAGAGTCTGTTCCAGAACTCTGTTGAGAATGTTGAGGTGCGCCATGACTTGCTGGATTGTCATATCAGCATCTGCTCTCCACAGGTGAGCTCTGCCTGTTTTGGGGTCTGGAATGGAATCTGCATTGCTCTCTTTGCCCTGCTGGTGTGCAGATAGAGTAGGTAGCCTGACTAGCTGTGAAAACCAGAACTTCCAGCTGTCCCCAGTGACTGAGCTGAGAGCCTGAGTGATCACGTGGTGCTGCTCTGCGGACTGTATGGGTGCTCAGTCTGTATCTGGCATCCACTGCCCAAGCCCAGGAAGAACTAAACAGTGAATGCATCAGTAGACTGAGTCACTTGGCACAGGATGAAGCTGTAGTGGAAAATAAGAAATTTCACTTAGAGTATAGTATCATCTGTGGAGCAAACATGATGTCTGTGCTATGGAAAAGTGCCAGCATTTGCAAGCTGATACTATGTTAGGGTAACATTCAGGGTTATTCCAAACTTGACACGTAATGTCTCTCCACGACTGAAAAAGCTGATCTACAGCCTTTCTTTGGGAATGAAACTACAAAGGGAGGGTCGGCAGATTGCTTGGGAATGCTAAAACAATCCTTTGCCCCTTGTGAAAACCAGAACCCATTCATAGTATTCGTTAGGAGGACAAGATGGGAAGGTGAACACCCGTGACAGAAGGAATCAAAGCTTTATTCAAGGCAAGAGCATCACTTTCCTATACTGTATAACTCGGCTCTCTGAGAACCACTGAACAGCTGTTAATTGTCTGGCTTCCCTGGCCAGGGAACACTTTGTGCTAACCGTATTATTTTATTCCTGGCAGGTGGCTGAGCTGTTCACAGACAATTTTGATTATCAGACACGGGATGACTTTGTGCGTGGTCTCTTGGTGAATGAGGAGGTAAGGAGAGGATTGATACAAGAGAGATCTTACTATCTTATATTAGATAATGTTCTGATGTGCTCCTGTCCGTCTCCCAGGTCTTGGGGAACCAGATCCATATGCATGTAACAACAGAAGATTATGGTGCCCATATATGCAACCTGCTGATGTATCAAGCTGTGTGCTCTGACATCATTCGGCGCTGGGTTTATCCTTTGACTCCAGAAATGAACTTCACTGATGACAAGAATCAGAGTTATACCCATTCTAAACACAACATTTACCGAGGGGTGGACGTTAGCCTTGGCCACGGCAGTGTGCTGGAAGAGAATGTACTCATTGGGCAGGGAACGGTCATTGGTAGCAACTGCTCCATAACAAACAGTGTTATTGGACAGAACTGTCGGATAGGTGAGTACAAGAGTGGGAGATGGGCACGCTTTGCCAGGAAAGGACGCAGGTTGTTGGGATTTGTTTTTTAAAGTGCGTTTAGCTCTGGGGGAGGATGATAGATGGGTATTAATTGACTTGTAATGAGAAGACAGGAGACAAGTTTGGTTTTCCAGCAAAGAGGATAAAGTTTTCATGGCACCATAATGATGCTGCTGTAGAGAAAAAAACCTCATCTTGGCTTAGAGCATGAAGCACTTGTTGGCCTCTAAGGCAAATTTTTACCTGTCATCTTAGGTCCATCATACATCAAGGGCACTGGGACTCAGTAAGATACTTTCTAGTGCGGTTAGCAGTATGAGAGAACAGCACAGTACTTTGCTCAGCGTATTTGTGCTTGATGTGTAACAGGTGATAAAGTCATTTTGGATGGAGCATTTGTCTGGGACAGAGTTCACATAGCAGATAATGTAGAGATCTACCATTCTGTTATCTGCGATGAAGCTGAAGTGAAGGAGAAAGTGAAGCTAAAGCCCCACTGTGTCCTCTCTTCTCAGGTGAGCTGTGTTTATGTCTGTTCTGCTTTGTACCTTTCTTGGCAGGTTACTAGACTTACATGAGACCTTACCAGAATAAAGGGTTGCTCCAAACAGAATCTCAGAATGTTAGGGTTTGGAAGGGACCATCATCTAGTCCAATCCCCTCTGCCACAGCAGAATCCGTTAGATCAAGTCACACCAGAACATATCCCGGCGGGTTTTAAACGTCTCCAGAGAAGGAGACTTCACACAACCCCTCTAGGCCATCTGTTTGAGTGCTCTGTCACCCTCACTGTGAATAAGTTCCTTCTCATATTTATGTGGAACCACCTGTGCTCCAGCTAACAGCTGTTGCCCCTTGTGCTATCACTGGATACCATTGAGAAGAGCCTGGCTCCATCTCCTAACAGTCACCCTTTACATATTTATCAACATTCATGGGGTCACCCCTCAGTCTATTCTCCAAGAACATGCTGCTGCTCCCACCTTTATTCCTTTTGTTTGGCTGAGGTAGTCTGGTATGTGATCTAGCAGTGCTGATGTCTTCAGTTACACTTGTTAGTACACAGCTTGTCAGGAGCATCTGTCATCCCTGCTGGTAAAGATACAAGTGGGCAGTTGGAGTATTTCTTCATGAAGACATGTTGCACATATTTGCAGGTAGTAGTAGGTCCTGGCATTACTCTTTCTGAGGGCACAGTGATCTCTCTGCACCCACCAGATGAGGAAGAAGAGGATGATGACCAGTTCAGTGATGATTCTGGTGTGAACAAGGAGGAAAGCAAGGTGAAACTGAAAGGTATGAGAATCCCTGACTCCATGCACTCACTATGTAGAGGGCTTTGCTTTCTGTGATCTTTGGGTTCTCCTCCCCTTCTAAACTCTTCAGTGCCAGGCTAAAGCTTAGTGCTTCATTCAGTTTGGAATAGGTGTTTACAGCAGGGAAAGCCAAGGATACTTGGCTCAAATTGAACAGTAAGATGTCTCTCAGTACCCCAGTATTTAAATCTTTGGAGACAACTTTTTTCCACTTAGAGTAGGAGCTTAGTAGGAGAAAAGAGCTGAAGTTGGCAGAGATTCAGTTCATAGGTCTTGTAACCTGCATTGTCCTTCAATTTTGTACTTGTGAAATACAATTTCTACCATTCTGGGTTTGTTGAGGGCTCTAAACATAGTCAGGTGAATGTTGTTGCTGTAGGGAAGAGTAAGTTAGTCACTTGCCAAAGTAAGTGAAAAGATAGAAGTTGAAGTCAGTGTGCCTCTGTAGGAATCCCATTTCCCTCTTGCTGAGGAATATTTAGGGGCATTAATATGCTGGTTATGCCAGTCTGTTTGAGATCTCCCTGTGAGCAGATCCAGTACATGTGTCTCCTAATTGCTATTTCTTTTTCAGGTTACAATAAGAAGGATGTAGGCTCAGAGGGCAAAGGCTATCTTTGGAAAGCAGATGACAAGAATGAAGAGGATGAAGAAGAGCAGAGACAAAGCCTATGGGGTGAGGAAAAGTTTAGTGTTGTCACATCGGGATGGACAGGCAGACCTGTATTGGAAAGAGTGGATTCCTGGTTGAGTGGAATCTTAGTAATTAACACTGTAGGAAGACCTGGGCTTTGTGCAGCAGACTGGCTCCAGATGCTGTGCGTGGTGGCAAAGTGAACAGTGATGGACCAGATTCTGTCTGTGGGAGATGTGCTCTGTGGAAGATGTTTATTTTATCTGTGACTTATGCTAACACACAGGACTGTCTGTGCTGTGAGCAGCACACCTTGGGGTAACAGTCCTTTCCTTAGAGGGAACACACTTTGGCTATTTTGGGTATTGCTGGCTTCCTGCTAGTGATAGTGTCTGCTGACATCACATTGTCATGAGTCAGCAGCCTATGAAAAGTGTTTGCTTCAGTCCCTGTCCTTTGCCTGAAGACTGTTAAAAAGTCCCATTATCCTAGTGCCAGCTATAGCATTCCCTCTGCAGCAAATCTCATCGTCTAGACCTGTAAGAGGAAGGTTCCATGCAAGGACAGATAGGTGCTGACTTGGCTGGGAAGTCCTTGGGATACCTGGTTCCTCGTGCATGTGACAGCCACAGCATTTAAGCGCTGGGTGCTGTATCTTTTCCTCTTCTAGGCCCAGCTATGCATTCAGAGGAAGAGAGTGAGTCAGATAGCGACCTGAGCATGGGCTCTGAGGAGCTGGACAGTCGGGCAGCATCCCCTCAGCTAGATGACATCAAAGGTGAGTGATGGCTGTTAAGAGTGTGAGATTTCTGCTGCTTGCTCTAGATATGTCAGAAGATATATGGATGTCTGTAATATGTTTGCTTCCTGACCTCACTTCCTGCATTTTCTATTTCCTTTAATATTTATTGCTGCCGTGTTAACCCAAGGCAGCCAAGGATGAGAAGCTAGACAAATACTCTCAATTTTTCTTATTCCTCATCACAGGGCCCTTCATGGAAGTGGCCTCCTTGAGTTATCTGTTTAAATGGCAGTGTCAACTCAGAGATTGTGTGAAGCTCCAGAAGAGTTTCCCTATGTTGACACTTTAGTGCTGTAGTTTTGCTGGAGAATTAAATGTCATTGTAGGAGCTGCCTCTTCTGCAGAGGTATTTTGTGTGTTAAGCTTACCTGGATTTGAAAGGAGTCCAAGCCAAATTGGAGAACAAAAAGTGCCTTTTTCACATTAAAATATCTTTGAAAAGGAAAATTAGGTTTGAATTCACATCTTTAGTTCGAGGAAGCTGAGGCTTGTCTGAGTAGGAAAGGCTAGATTATGGAAGTATAATAGAAACTGCTCTGGAAAGTTGCAGAAGTAAATAGCTTTGTACTGGTTTGTGTGGATAGAACAATGATATCTAGTAGGTTGTCTTTGTTTGAATTGCATACCACTCTTTGTAAGTGCAGTTGATGTGGTTTGTGACGGCTTATGGAGAGCAAATACGCATCTTAGATGCTTCCTTGCTTAAGGGCATAGTTTCTTCAGTAACAAAGAGTATCTGTGCTTCTCCATCTCATGTCATCTATCTGTTCTTTCTCTGATTAGTTTTCCAGAATGAGGTTCTGGGAACATTACAGAGGGGTGAAGAAGAAAACATCTCCTGTGACAACCTCGTCCTGGAAATCAATTCCCTCAAGTGAGTGTTCCCTTCAGGATGCTGTCCCTTTTGCTGAACAGCTGGGTTTGACAGTGGATCTAGAAATAGGAAGAGTAACCATGTGAATGCACATGCTTGTCCACATTAATTTTATCGGTATAGAGCATGAGAAATGCAGATTAGGGATAATGACTGAGTAATGACAGGAGTTGATGGAGAGCGCCAGCTGCATCTATAGCATCCTCAGTGGTTAGGCTTTTCCTGCCTCAATTCTGTAACAAGAGATTGATTTGCTCTTAAGTAACTGTAGACTGAAGTGATCAGGTCAGTTCTTGGCACAGACTGCCTGTAAGTTCATGAAGGAGCTGCTGCTCAGCGCTTTGCAACATTCAGCCAGCTGCCAGCAGCTGTGCCCGTGCTGCAGTGGGACCTGTCCAGTCTGTTTTTACAGCAGCAAGTCTAGAACACGTAACTAAAGTGCCTTATTTCTCAAATACAAGCCTGTTTCACTTCTTTTGTGTGACGGTTCCTACAGCACTTAAGTAAATGTGACGGTGCTGTCCCTGAGCAGCTTGTTCCGCTGCGACAGCACATTTTCTGGGCTTGTGGCCTTATGTGGTTTTATTGCCTGAATATTGGATAAAACAAAAAACAGGTCTGAAGATGAAAATGAAATTTTCTGCTGTGTCTGTGAAGAAATCAGATAGTGTGCAATGTTGCGGTTTTTGTCTCGTTCCTCACAGATATGCGTATAACATTGGCCTGAAGGAGATGATGCAGGTGCTCAGTAAAGTGATCCTGGAGTTCCCACTGCAGCAGCTGGATGCAAACGTGGACTCACAGAACTATTTCACAGCGTTACTTCCTGTGAGTCCTGCTTCATCTGACTCTCTTGTGCTTGTCTTCTAGTGTGTAGAAGTCTGCCTGGGTGTCTCGGGTTGTTCCCACCTGAGAAGTCATAGAATCATCCAATGGCATAGGTTGGAAGGGACCTCAGAGATTGGGTATTTTCAACCCCTCCCAGTTTGAACAGTCCCAAATCCCTCAGCCCTTCATATAACCCTGTGGCCCTTCTATGGACTTGCTCCAACAGTTCCATGTCCTTATTGTATTGGGGACTCCAGAACTGAATGCATTATTCCATGCGAGGTTTCAGAAGAGCAGAGTGGAGTGGTAGAATTACCTGGTGGTGATGCTTTTGATACAGCCCAGGATATGATTTGCCCTCTGGGCTGCCCTCACACACGGCTACCTCTTGTCAAGCTTCTCATCTACCAACATCCCCAAGTCCTTCTTCGCAGGCCTCCTTTCAATCCATACACCCTCAGCATGTATTTCTGCTTGGGATTACCCCAGCCCAGATGCAGGACCCTGCACTTGGGCTTGTTGAACCTCATGCATTTTGTATGGGCACACTGAGGGTCTCTCTCTGGATGACCTCCCTTCCCTCCAGCTTGTCCGCCACACCACAGAGCTTGGTGTCACCAGCAAACTTGTTGAGGGTGCACTCAGTGCCGCTGTCAAAAAGCCTATCTAGTCTTTTTGGTTAAGCCTGAGGCCATGTGAACTCCTTGAGTGTGTCAGCCTCTTTGTCTTCTAGAGAAGTAAAAGTGAACTGAAACTACCTCCTCTGCAGAACACAGCTGAGACTGGTGGTGTGGGGAGCTCTGCTTAGTATCCATAGTTGTTCTGTTCCCTGTGTGTGATCCTAGAAGTCTGGATCCTAGAAGAAGAGAGGGACTGTTACAAGTGTCTTTATATGTTTGCATTCTGCAAACCTGGTTCCAGTCCATCATAAGCAAGGTCCCTGGGGCAGCAGGAAGTGCACCTCTCCCTTTCTAAGGTTTTAGCTTGTCTGCATACTGTAACTGGTGCAGATTTTTTTTCCAGCCAAATGCAAAGGCACAATGTTGTTGTCTCTGAGCAAAGACACGGAGTTCTGTTGCTCTCACCTAGTTATACAACCTGTCTCTCTCTAAAGAGAGTTGTTGGGTAATTAGGTGAAAGTAATTTGTTTCCTGACTTAAGGAAGACAAAATCGAGTAGGATCTGCTTTAAAAAGCAGGCAGTCTTTTCTGAAGCTGGTGGAGTGATTTTTGTCTCTTCACCATAGACCATTTAGGTATTTGAGTTTGCAGACTCTACAGGTTACAAAGTTGTTCTTTCTGAATGAATGGGTCTCACACAAGTTTGAGAAGGGACTACTGTGATTTTTTAAGGAGATGGAGCTAAATGGGAGCTCCAGATATCCTCATTTGCCTTTCTCTGAGGAGATAATGTGCTTTTAATCAATGGTGAAAGGTGCAAAACTAATTATTTTTTATGTAGGTTTATTCATGGCCCCTAATTAATCTCCTGGGCATGTGGAGATGCCTTCTGCAGGAAGCATTCATGTGAACAGATCTGTTTGTCAGATGGCTTAATGAGATCCTGCTGTTCATTTTTTCAGACTGTTTTCTTAAATAACATGTCCTGTCCTGTAGAAAGAGAATCGGAGGAGGACTGAAGAGAATATTAGAGCAGGTGTAACACTTTTTTGGAAAGTGGTCTCTCTAGACAGCTGGTTTTGTGGAGTTGGTAGCTGTTGGGGTTTTTTTCCAGCTAGGATATGGTGTCTCTTTCTGTCACCTTGCCTGGGCTTCTAAACTAGCTTGAGTAGGAAAGGAAGACGTCTCTGCAGCACCCAGACAGAACTGGTTCTGGTCATACAGAATTACACAGAATTATTGAGCCTGGAAAAGACCTCTAAGATCATCAAACCAAGCCTATGACTGAACATCACCACAACCTAGACCATGGCACTGAGTGCCACATCCAGTCTCTTCTTAAATGCTCCCAGGGATGAAGACTCCACCACCTCCTTGGGCGGTCCATTGCAATGTCCAATCACCCTTTCTATGAGGAAGGGTTTTCCAACATCCGAACTAACACTCCCCTGGCGCAGCTTCGGGCCCTTCCTTTTCATCAGTTGCCTGGGAGAAGAGCCTAGCCCCCAACTGTTTACCAGTTCCCTTCAGGTAGTTACAGAGAGTGATAAGGTCCCTGCCATGAGTCTCCTCCAGGCTAAACAACCCCAGCTCCTTTAGCCTCTCCTCGTAAGACTTTCCCCAGCCTCCTTGGTCTCTTCTGGCCCCACTCCAGCACCTCAACATCTTTCTTGGAGCAAGGGATGAGGCCTCACCAGTGCTGAGTACAGGGGGAAAATTACATCCCTAGTCCTACTGGCCACACTATTCCTGATACAAACCAAGATGCTACTCTGGGGTAAGGGATAGTATATGAGTGCATGATGTTTGGGTAATTGTCCGTAACCCCTTAAACACTAAAGAAAATGGAAGTACATGAAGGGCTTGCCTCTAGATAGCTTTGTCCATATATATTTCCCTGTAGGAAAGCTGATGCTTGTGTTTAAGAGCAGAAACAGCAAATCAATGAGATTCAGTAAGGAGCAGTAATAATCTAAATGTAATATTCAGAGTAACCATGCCCAGTGTCCTGGACAAGTGGAATTTCTCTAGGCAGGGAACTGTGTGGCATGTGCATTTGTGAATTCCAAAGTATCCTTGGATTTATCAGAAAGCTGTACTTCAAACCAGCTGAGGTACTGAGCAAAAATTGGTTTCTTGTGTGGTAGTGATAGTGGAGTGGTCTCAGACAGCTCAGGAAGGGAAATTTTGGAAATACCCTAGTTATGATGCACGGTTTGACTTGAAACCACAGCATGTGCTCTGCAGTGCTGGACTCTGAGCATGAAGCTCTTCAGCATTGCAGCTGTTTTAGGAGACAAGCATCTGGTAAAGGATATGTCCATAGGTATTAATCAGATGAAATAATGGAGACTTGAGAAGTTACCCAGTTCGATGTGTGTTGGGCATCTTGTTCAACTCTCATACAAGTTGTAAAACAGAGTTGGTACAGAAACCCACATCTTTCCCAGAACTGCAGACATGATATGAGCAAACATGGCTGAAGGTGCTCACAAACTGTCCTACAGCTGTCACTGAAACAGCAGCAAACAAGGCTATGTGGGTGAGGATGTCTAAAGGGAGTTGAGGGAGGCAACACAGCAGTTCGGTTTGCTGAGCTGGCTGGTGTCTGCAGTGTTGCTCGGCAGCCAGCACATGTGGTGCCACCTCTTCAGGTTTCTGTTAGGCAACCTTACTCTTCTGTAAAGTTGTGCAAGTGAACACAGCATGGGATCACTTTTTCAGGGTCAAATTGATCTCTGTTTTCACTGAAGCAGTTTACGGTGATCAGCTTGGGTGTTGTTACAGTGGAACAGGCTAGAATTACAGCTTTGTCCCTTGTGCTTTGCACATCTTGCCTTATAGTGTTCTGTGCTGGAGGCAGGGGTAAAATAGGCCTGCTGTGTCAAGACTGTCTTGACAAAAGTGGGTTACAAACTTCTTTGAAGTTCATAGATCATCACTGACCACCTCTGATTAAAAACGAATCAGTCTTTTCAGAGGAATTTTATTGCTTTCTCCAGGTAGGTTGTTTGAGAACTTGCTTGGGCAGAGTCAAACCTGGGAAGTTACTTTATTGTCTGTAGGACAATGTAGGCTCTTTGTCAGCTATGTTTGTCATATATCTTTTCACATTTCTTAGTTTTTTATGCAATCTGAAATAATTTGAAGCTTCAAATTCTCCAGCTCAGATTTTCTTGCAATTCCGTGAACAGCCTCTCTGGTCACACAAGCATGTGTGTCTTTACTAGGAGCTCTGAGGGGCCAAGCCCTACTTTTCCCATTATCACCAGTTACAGTACAGTGCATATTATACCATCTCAGGTGGAGATTTTTCTGCTTTCACAGTAATAATCACACTGGATTGAGTTCTAGGTTTGTGACTATACCTCTGTTTTCTTTATAAATAACTTGCTTTCAGACACTCAATCTGGTTAGAATTGTACCCACTTATGATTCAAAGTTGTTAACAGAAAGGTAAGCTCTAGCAGCTTTCTTTGAAGTGAAGAACTCCAAAAGAAAATAAAAATGCAGGAGGTGGTCATAGAGGAGGAAAGAGTGTTTAGGATTAAGCATTTTGGTAAAGGCTGAAGTGCTTTTGGAAGTGTGCCATGCAATCCTCAGTTTTGTATAGTGATGATTAGGATCATTCAATGTTGTTACTGTTGTTCCCTGAGCCAGTCATGTACTGATCTCTGTTTCTGCCTGAAGCATGCAAATTCTGGCATGGCTACGTAGCAGAGGTGTCTGAAGAGGTGGAGTGTGGTACTGTGGAGTAGCTAAGCACTGTATCCTAGCACAGGCTACCTTTAGTAATACCTCTAGCCTGCGTTGTGGCTCCACTGCATGTCTTGGACCTTTCCCTCCATCAGGGCTACTGTTTCACACACACACACAGAACAATAGGGACTGGAAGGGACCCCAAAAGATCACCTCATCCAATCCCTCTGCCACAGCAGGATCACCTAGACCAAGTCACAAAGGAATATATCAATGCAGGTTTTAAATGTCTCCAGAGAAGGAGACTGCAATCCCCCTGCGCAGCCTGTTCCAGTGCTCTGTCACCCTCACTGTGGAGAAGTTCCTTCTCATATTTATATCGAACCTCCTGTGTTCCAGCTAACACACATTGCCCTTTGTCCTATCACTGGATGACACTGAGAAGAGCCTGGCTCCATCCTCCTGACACCCACCCTTCACATATTTATAGACATTAATGAGGTTACCCTTCATTGTCCTAGACAGAATAATTGCTGATTAATTGTGATAGGACAAGAGGAAATGGCCTCACATTTAGGTTGGATGTTAGGAAAACCTTTATTGAAAGGGTCATCGAGCATTGGAACAAGCTGCCCAGGTGGGTGACTGGTGGTTGAATCATCATCCCTGGATGTATTTAAAAGTTGTGTAGAAATGGAGCTTAAGGATATGGTTTAGTGGTGGGCTTGATAGATCTGGGTTAATGGTTTGACTCAATTACATTAGAGCTCTTTTTCAACCTAAACAATTCTATGATTCTAACCCTGAGTGTAGGTATCTCAGGTGTCACAACCCAAGCCCCTAAGAATTACCTGTTCCCTTCAAAACATACCAGATGTGTTCTTAAGGAGATGTTCTTGAAGGTAGAGCAAAGTAACATTTCTGTATGGGTGTGCCAGGGATGTAGCTGCAACACACTTGTTTTTGAATTTATCTGTTTAAAAATATGTGGAACTCTGATTTACTTTGCTACCATGTTTTTGTAGGTTTTTAGGATGGTCTGGTCATGGCCTGACCAGTGAGGAATTTTCCTATTTTACTCTAGTTCAGATACCTCTTAAAATTGTTATGGTCAAGGGCTAAGTATCTTTGTTACCTCCTAGCCCAGGTTCTGTGGTGCTTTGCAGAGCTTTCCCTGCTGCTTGTTTTCCAGATATGTACAAAGTGTGGGGTACTTGGACAGAAGTATTGTTTGAAGAGGCAGCTCCAACATCATTAAAGACTTCATAAAAAATAAGCTTTGGAGGAGAACTGGAATCAGCTAATAATGTAATAACTTCTTGCCCTTCTTCCTTCTCACTCATTCCCTGCAGCATATTCCAGGATCCAAACAAGCAAACGTGTGACTTGCGCTTAGGGGTTGCCCCCACTGCGTTCCTGGTTTAGGGGTGGCTGTTACACACTGTCCACTTTTACTCGGTAGTTTTCTTGACACAACCTTTTTCTAATTATTTGCTTTTCTGCTTTGAAGGGAAGTTACACTGAAATATTGGCTGCTCTGAGGTAGGGAAGGTCTGAGTAGTATATATGTACCTCCTCTTGACAGTCTGCTGTGAAGTGTTTGTCTTTGAGTACTGGACCCCATTAGACACATTTATTGTGATAACCAACTATTCCATTCAGAGAGGCAAGAAAGTGAATGCATATCCTCAAAGCTGCATCATAAAAACAGGTCCTGTCTGCCCGTGAAACTTAACAGCATTTGTTTTATAGATAGAGTGGGGGAAATACATTAACTGATCAGTGTTTCTTAAAATCCTTCTCTGGGTCAGTTTCTGATTTCAGCACAGCTGAGAAACTGGGCTGAGTGCACATATCCATCTCAGCAACTCTTCTGTGCTTTTTCACTGCAGCTGTTAAAGAACTGGACCCCGTTGTTCAAGAACTACATAAAGCGGTCATCAGATCACTTGAATGCCTTATTTGCCATTGAGGAATTCTTCCTGGAACATGACAGTCTCTGTACATCGATCGCTAAAGTGAGTATTTGCTCCCAACTCTGAGGACCTGTTTTTGCTAGATTCGTGGTGAAAAGCATCCTGTTTGCATCACCTACTTGTCTATTTTAGATGAAAGAATTTTAGGGTCTCAGTGGAGAGGGTGTGTAGAAAGTCAATCTAATTGCTTTTTATAAATAATACCATTCTGTGTCTGCCTGAGCCTCTGAGGGAGCATAGCTGAGGGTGAGTGTTAATTACCAGCTCACAGCCTGAAGGGACCTGTTATTTTGCAGCTTCTAACCTATATATCCTTGTTGTGTGATTCTGGAAGAGGCAAGGACAAAGGTTTGCTTTAGAAAGAGCTTTACTTCGGTTGTCTCTCCATGGTCCCTAGGACCTAGCGGCCAAGTGGTTTATCCTATTTTAGAGTGCAAAACAAGCAAAGCCAGGAGTGAGGGTGGGATTTCTTACTCAGGCTCAGCGAGGTACAAATACAGGAGACTTGGCATATGTGACTTATCTCCCTGCTTCTGGGAGTTTTCCTTCTCACTCTCTTTCGCAAATATTTTGTTCCTGCATTCTTTCTGCCCTATCACACTGGGAACATTTGATTTGGATTGCAAGTCTTTGCTTTAGCAGTGTCTCAGGAAGCGACTGTCTCTGTTGAAATAGCTCTCCTAGAGCCTGCTTAACACTTGATTCCTCAAGACACAGTAATCCTAACCTCTACCAGTGCTTCTAGCTAATGGCAAAGCACTTAGGACCGGAGCCAAAAGCCTTCAGTTTGGTGAGCCAAAATGTCCTTGATTTACAGCAATTGTTTGGCATGTGTCCATTATACTAGGGGCCTGGATTTCCCTGGAGGCTGGGAATTGAAATGACACTTTATATTTGGAATTGGCAGCCAACTTTCTCAGTGCTCTGCTGCAAGGAGACCAACTGCAAAGTGCCTGCTCACACAGCCTCAGCACAAAGGCACCCTGAGAAATTGTGATTGCATCTTACCCTCGCTGCTCTGGGCAGGAGTTTGAGCTGGTGAATGACCAATTGATTTGACACCTGCCGTAAGGCACTTTTTAGAGAGAACTGGCAGAGTTGGATAGGTTTGTGCTCTTCTCTGCACGTGGCACTATTGTGCATATGTGGGCTTGTGTAAGAGTTGGATCTGCTTGAGGGTGGGTTTTCGGATGCTTTGCAAAGGGAACTTCGGTAACATCTTGAACTGACACTCTCTGTTGCCCTTTGTCGCCCACAGCTCTCAATCATCCCCTGCATCCACATTGCTGGAGCTGGTGGGGCTTGAACTTTGACTTATTATGTGTCTAACAGCATCTAACTGTCAGGAACATAAGGCTTGGCAGGAGAAACACAGATGTTTTTAACAATGAAAGCAAAATTAAGCAAACTGAGTGCCTTCTGTTGAAGATGTAGCTGAGACACAGGTTATTTGAAAATGTTGTGCTTGGACATGAGCTAGCCCAACAAGAGGTGATAGAGAGCCCTGTTGCTCTTGTTTAATTGATGCAGGTGTTGATGACGTTTTACCAGCTGGAAATTCTGGAAGAAGACGTAATTCTCAATTGGTTCTCTTTGCGGGACACGTCTGACAAGGGAAAGCAGCTTCGCAAAAACCAGCGGGTAAGTCCCAAAGGTGTGTGGGAGTGGGAGGGACACAACAGCTGCTAAAAGAAACTTTGAGCGGAGCTGCTGTTGCCTTCTGTGGAGCAGCTGCCGTTACATGGTAGGCTACTCACTCACCAGTGCCTTGGACACTAAGCAATACAACTTCGTTCTGTAGAACAGCCATTTCTGTGCGTTCTGCCTGTTTGGATGAGGAATGTAGGTAGTAGGAGAGAGATTGTTTTTAGTGGGTCTCTGTAGCATGAGGCCAGTGCTTTCTTGGAGTAGCAGCACAGCTTCTCGAAGCCAACACCCATTTGAAATGGGCTTTAGTCCAATGCCCTGTGTGCTGGCCTCATGCAGTTCCTTTGAAGCTTTCATTCCCGACTCACCAGTCCTGTTGCAAATATTTCTAAGCGCTTGCTGTACTGAAAGGTTTCATTTGGCCTGTGTTGCAAGAAGCATATAACCTTTCCCCTTCCATCAGGCACAACTTTGTGCTGCAGTTTGGCTGAGCCCTGTGCCAGTCTTCCTCCCTGCATCTGGAAGAGAAGCAGGGGAGAAAGAGCTCCAACTTTGTTTAAAACGTTTGCAAAGTCAGCTCTTAGTATAGGTCAGCAATGCTTCCAGCTGCTTATTGGAGCCCAGTTACAAGCTGTTTTCATTACAGTAATTACTCAGGGAGTAGGTTTTTCCCAGCAGCTTTCCTAATGTGTCTTAGCTAAAGTGCAGCTGTCACCTCCTCCCTCAAGCTCTGAAAAACTCTCAGACTTTTTTGCTGAGTGTTGTGGGCATTGTCTGATGAGAGGCATCTTCTTTGGGAATCTAATCAGTCTGCGTTTGTCCATGGCATCTTTTGTCTCTTCCTCCTCAATCTGCTTTTGTTCTCGTCTCATCGAAACACACCTTCTTGTACATGATAGGGGTGCTCACTGACACGGTGTGGTTGTTGAACATTCCCAGCATGTGTTTGGTGTCACTTGTTACCCAATTACATTTCATTCTCTCTGCAGCTCCAAAAGTTTATCCAGTGGCTGGAGGAGGCAGAGGAAGAGTCGTCTGATGGCGACCAAGACTGACATGGTGGCTTGGCATGAGAAGAGGCACTCTCACTGCCTTTCTGGGCTGAGTGGGCGGGGCAAGATCAATGCCAGTGCATGGTGTGTAGATGTGGGGCCCGACATCCAAGTGACTGACAATCCCATCATTAATTAAGTTGTGCGTTCCCAACTTTGCCACTTCCCTTCCTCCCTCACTTTCTCAGTGGCACCTTATGTTGGATGGTTGCAGCCCACTGTAAAAACCATAAGGGAAAAGCAGAAGGTGGTGGCACTTAGAGTCCCTCTGGAGCTTGGATACAATACGTGATGAGCTATGTGTTGGGAGGTTCTTGTTACTGATACAAAGGGAGCAAGTGGATGCAAACACAGTGCCCTTGTAAGTATTAACTGTTGCGGTTGTGGAAGGGTTGTGGAAGTGTGGTCATACAGCTAAGTTATTTGGAGTCATTGTCACTTCTGGAGCTAAGAGAACTTCTACTGAAGAGACACTGGCAAGGTTGGTGAGTGGAGCATGTGGATTAGGATCTGGAGCAAAGGACTAGGATTCAGGAGTTCCTATGCCTGGAGAAGGTGCAGTTGTCTGAGGATGCCCAAGGCATTTGGCAGCCTAGAAGGCACTTACATGATCTTTCCAAAAGGGAAAATCTCTTGCCATCTGCTGTGCTAGGATCTAACACAAGGTTGCACAGTGGAGTTGGTGAAACCATGTGTTTCACCCTTCTGTAGAGCAGGGGGTAATATGTGCTCAGTTCCCCCGTGGGGGTTGGATGATAGCGGCACTGGTCAGCGAAATGCTCTGTGGATCACTATGTCTTTGATGCGATCTGTTCTGTGTGTGTCCCCAGCTTAGCAGATAGGTTGTACCAGTGTCCTTTTTTTTTTTTTTTAAAATAAAAAGGGAGCAGAGGTGCCTGGCTTCTGCTGCATTGATGTTTGGCTCTGGAGCCAAAGACAGCACCAACTGCTTTAAGGAAGATGCAAGTTCCTAAGCTGTGCTGCAGTGTGAAAAGGAGCAACTGGTATTTCCCTCAGCAGCACGTGCTTTGTGTTTCCACATGATCTCAGTTACTTCAAGCTTGCCTATTCGTGTCCTGTTATTTATTTGAAAACTTCCCTCAAACAGCAGGGAAAGTGCTGCTAACCCACTAAAGGTCAGCAGTTGCAGAGCAACCTGTCATGCGGCAGGGAACAAGTGTGCCTCTGGCACTCTGCTGCCAGCACAGGCTATGTGTGGCAGTGATAAGGCCTATTAGAACAGCTTTCTTGGAAGTGTCCCTGTGCTGTGTTCTTCCCTGCTCTCAAAGAACAGAGCAAAAATGGCACAGTGAGAATCGGCTTGTGTTTGTAGAGGGGTTGTTTGTTGGATGTGCTGACCTTGCCTCTGCCCCTTCAGGAGGAGCGTGGGATAAATCCTTTGCGGGGAGAAATGCACTGGAGCTGCCCACTCAGGATATTTACTTGGCCGTTCCGTGGTGCCACAGTTGTCAGTGGAGGGGGCTGTGTTGGATGCTGGAGACCAGGGATACTGCCTCTTAAAAACTGATGTTCAGGCAGGGCAATCTTGAGCACTCACACTACCAGTTGCCAGGATTGTGCGTAAATGTGCTTGTTTTCTGACATAGCAAACACAGTCTTGTTAATGTTGGGGAAATGGTATCCGAATTTTCTGTATCTGCCAATATTTAATTCAGGGAGCAAATAAAAACCATCCTGGCGTTACCAGCTTGTTTGCTTTGTTTGACTTGGTACTGGATGTCTCTGATGGTTGCATGTCTCTGAGCAGGGCTCAGCGGGTGCTAAATCACTACTTCTTCCTCAAGAGATTCTAAGCGCACCATAGGCAGGCACCACAGAGTGGGTATGTGACCTCACTGCTTATTATTATTGTTTATTAAAACTTCTGAAATGGGAGAGGCTTGGATTTGTACAGGATTATGTTGCAGAAATGAACCTTAAATCCTATGAATGAATCTTAAATCCTGTGACACCTGTTACCCTTTGTCTTGGTGAGAATTTATGGAAGTGTTGGCTGTTAGGGACTGCTGAGTGCCCTCCTGATGTTAGGAGAGAGATCTCATCGAGAGGAGGAAGGACAGCTACATGGCTTAGTAAAACCATTTATAAACTAGCTACAAGACTTGGCAATTTTAAGGTCTACTTGGACTTAAGTATTTTTTTCCTTCTACAGTGTAAAGATGACTTGGAAGCTTAAAAACAGTTTTAATAAGTAGTTTTATAAGTAGCTTGGTTTTGCCAGAGGTTCTTCATTTCTCATGCCAAGTCTATTTTGCTTTTTCCATGTTCCTTCGTCCTTTACTGCATAGTAGCCAACTTCTTTATGGTGTGAATGGCTTTCTCACCCCAGAGGTTAAGATTCAAGGGGAGAGTTTTGCTTTAAGGCCAAAGATCCTTCAGGCCTCAGTGGTGTGTGTGGTGAGCTGGCTTTACAGGTCCCAAGAAGAGCAAAAAGGAGACAAAAGTAGGACACTTGTGTACTCCAAGGTGGAGTTCTGGCATGGATCCTCATGTGCAGGTAAGTGTATCCTTTTTAAAGGAGCATTAATTGCATTACTTAGGTATAGGATGGGCTGGAAGCTTTCTTTTGATTTCAGTCAAGATTTGTATTTGGTTGGAGAAGTAGAAATGTCTTTGAGAGCATATTGTGCCATCACTGCCATCCATCTTGAGCGGTGTGAATACTAAGTATTTTCATTGTTCTCTAAGGCCGTAGGAGTGAACTTGCCTGATTTCCCATCTGACATGGGTGGATGGATGGATGTCACCTGGTGTTCCTGTAGCAAACCCAGAACTGCAGTTAACAATAGTATGCTTTTTAGAAAAAGATAATGCTTTTGTGTAGGTTAAAGGTGTAAGTGATAGAACTCAAGTACAGCTGCCTCTGCTTTGAGATGCACTACAATGCCTGGAGCCTGTCTGTGAGGAGAAGCAATGCTGTGGACAAGGCACTTCTTAAATGTAGACATAAGCCAACAGGCTGTTTAGAAACTCTTCACTGTGGACCTAGAGTCGTCAGTACAATCTCCTACTGGTAATTTCTTTGTGTCTTTAACCTCCATTCACTAAGAGTAAGGCACTTCACAAGGCCTCTGTGAGCAGTGAGATAAATCTATCCATTGAGTTTATTCAATCACTTGGCCTGTTTTAAGAGACCATAAAGTTTCATCCCGGGGCTGTGGCACCCCTCCCTTGGGAACTCAACACTTCGAGAAACTGCCCTTGCAGTAACAGAAGAACAACAGAGGCTCCAAGGTGCACCCACCCACACCTGTGCTGGGAGATGACCATGAGGGGCCCTGGAAGGGATGGGCTATAATTCTTTTACACAGGCCCAACTTTTGGGGCAAGGAGGTGTTGCTAAAAAGCTTTCAAGATTAGCTTTATCAGGTTTGACACATTAAGAAGCAACTTAAACTAAACATTTCTGTTCCTGATCTGGATTCGTCTTTCCAGGTACACCAGCTTGTACCACAGAGGTCCAAGCATGAGGAAGTGACAGTCTAAGAGATGATGTGGAAACATGGGAAAGCCTCACACCTCTTAGCACTTAGCTGAGGTCTTACCTTATTTTTTTTTTTTTTAATTTAATGTGATTCTTCATGCAGTCTATCAGTTCTGCCCAAATAATTGCTAGCAACACCTACAGGATTCTTTCATGCATGAGGGGGCTGTGTAACTCATGCCTGCATGCCAGCCTGAGGAGCTTGGCTCCATTCCCTGTAAGATCTCTCTGGCTCCTGTTACTACAGCAGGAGAGTCTGGCACTGAAGGTTGGTGATCCAGTCTTATGCCCCATGTAGGTCCACAGTGTGATTCTAACTCTCATTTCCTTCTAATCCAGATTGGTGCAAAGTAGTTCTGGTCCTTCCTGGAGGTTGGTGTTCCCCAAGCTCTATCCACCCCAGTTTTACTCTTGGCTACATCTCCAGGAAACTGTTGATGGAGACCGTTCCTCAGCTCTCCTTTCATGTTGGAGAGGTGTCCAGAGGAGAAGCCAGTCAGCCTGAGGCTGCTGTGGCACAGAGGCAAGTCCTAGGGGCTGAGGTCACAGTGCTGGTGACTGTAGGTAAGAGAGTGATTTGATTCAGGGAGAGAGTATACAGAAGAAACCACAGAGCCATGGGGCTGTTGGAGCTGGTATTGTACACAATTGAAGAGGTCAT
The DNA here is from genome assembly GCA_013400115.1 of Rhinopomastus cyanomelas. Taxonomy (NCBI): domain Eukaryota; kingdom Metazoa; phylum Chordata; class Aves; order Bucerotiformes; family Rhinopomastidae; genus Rhinopomastus; species Rhinopomastus cyanomelas. The sequence continues at coordinate 2,039,424 of VXBP01005443.1, read as the reverse complement.
GTGTGTGGAAAGCAGGATGCTCGTGAAGAGCAGAGAATGGGATCTGCTTGGTGAGGAATGACAAAATCTTTGCTGGAAAGCTTGAGGGGACACTGGTGTCCACTGCCTGAGTATTGGGTTGTGGGATGGTGACAAGGGGTTTGGAAGGAAACCAGAACTGGAGACGAACAGGGTGGGGAGAGACTGCTCCTCTAGTGAAGCAGTGTGTGTGGTGGCCATCAGAGATGGAGTATGGGGAGTTGAAGGTGTCTGGACCTGGGAGAACAAAGTAGAGCAGCATATGCCTTTAAGCAGTGCTCAAGTGGCAAGTAGGTGCATGAGGAAGGCTGGAGGTGTGTGAAGGAGGACTTGCAGAGATGGAAGGGAGGCCTGGCGTGTGGGAGAAGCAGTGAAGGCTGCAGGACACAGAGCACGTGTGGCACGGGAATGACCCCGTGTGTGAAGCTGCACTAGTGGGTGCAAGGGCATGGAAGCTGGATGGGGTGGGGAACCTGGGACGGGGCTCACCTGGGAATGGGGGCGCAGGGTGTAAGGTGATAGGTCCCAGGCTGTGTGTGGGGCCAGGGAGGGGACGAGGGGTGCGGTGTTGCGGAGGGGTCCCCAGTAGGAGGAACGGTGGGTGTACGGCCCTGGGCAGAGGGGTGGGGGGGTCTCATATCAGTGTGATATCTAGCTTTTGGCGACAGGGTCTGGGCCGAGAGTGTGCTGGGGGGTACCCGCTCAGNGCCGAGGCCGGGGCCGGGCGGGGGCCGAAGGCGGCGGCCGAGGGTCGCGGGCCGCGCCGGGCCGGGGCCAGGAGGAGTACGAGGAGGCGGCAAAGGCCCGGCCGGGCAGGGGCGCCATGGCGGCGGCCGAGACGAAGATCATTTACCACCTGGACGAGCAGGAGACCCCGTACCTGGTGAAGCTGCCCATCCCGGCCGAGCGCGTTACCCTCGGCGACTTCAAGGGGCTCCTCAACCGCCCCAACTACAAGTTCTACTTCAAGTCCATGGACGATGATTTCGGGTGAGCGCGGCCCCGGCCCGACGCGGTGGGGGATGGGGAGAGGCCCCCCGTGTCCGCGCATGGAGGGAGAAATCCCGAGGGGCTTCCCCCGGCGGGGCCTGGCTGCAGGGCCTGACTGGGGACCCCAGCCCCACACATGGCTGGAGACCGCAGCCGGGACCCCCCAGCGAGGCGGCCCCAATGTGGGGAGGGGGAGCGGCGTCCATCCCTCATCCCTGTTGCCTTGAGGAGGTTGGGAGCCACCGTTGTGTTATGGGGTGTCTGGGGGTACCCCTGAAGGCACCCCGAGTGCATTTCGTCTGGGGACACGTGTACCCCCAGTTATCTAAGCTGGAGAGCCTGCTGGTGACACCCTCGTGCACCTTCTCTGGGGCTAGTGGTCCTTGTGTGCTGCCTCTGTGGACCGACCCTCCATCTTCCTTTCCCTGTTAGCTCTGGGGGAAGCCCGCCGTGAGCTGCTTTGTGGGAGCTGGTGGTATCTTCCAGTTGCACCCTCACGTCTGCCAGAGGTGCTTCAGAGGAGACCATCACCCCTAATCCACATTTATGGTGTTTGAAAGTGTCTCCCAGGGCAGCCCCCCCGGGGAGGCTTAGTTGGGCCATTCCCCTGGTGGATCCTCCGCAGCATCTGAAGGATCTGGACATCTCTCACCTTCCTTGCCTGAGGAGGGTTCCCCTTGTTCCTTTTGCCAAGAGGGTGCAGGGACAGTGTTCACTCCATCAGCCCTTTGCAGAGAGTGTATTTGGGCATAGTTTTGTTCTCCTGACATCCATTTTGGGGTGGCCCATCCCTTTAGGCACCTTTGTCTTCTGCATTTCATCTTTGGGAGGAATGGGTATAGGGGACCAGCTTTCTCCATAGAGAAGGAGCAAGAGTTCTCCATGTGTTGTCCAATTCTGAGCAAGGGGTGTACAAGACCTCTGTACTCCTCATGTACGTGTCCCATCCTCGATGTAAGATGTCGTGTTCTTTGTCTCTGAGGTGGGTCTATGTAGAAGAGGGGCATAGTCCTATCTCGCTTCTCATCTCCTGTGGGGCATCTCTCATCCAACACCACTATTTTTATCACTTCTTTTGTGATACCCTTCAGTTCCTTCCATCACATGTGGCCATTTGGAGGAGTGAAGGTATGTTTTGTCCCTTGTTTGGATGATTATACTGACTACTCTGTGGAGCCCCCACTGTCTCCTGCCTTTGTGAAGTTGGTGTCTGTTCTGGGGAGCAAGCACCACGTAAAGCCAACACTCTGGAAGACCCTTTGTACCCACTCTGTTTTGTCCAACCTTCTCTGACTCTCCTCTAGGCTTTTTGAGGACCTTCATTCCCATCCTGAGGGCGTAGCTGCTCTTGGCTTCCACAGCATGTGACTATTTACCATTCCTAGCACTTTGGTATTTGAAAGAATTGCATGATCTTCCTCCTTCTGCATTTTTTCCCCCCTCTGAAGATTTAGTGTTTACAGTAGGTCTTGTATATGGAGGCTGGGACTGCACAAAGCTTTCAGTTTTATAGTCTTCCTAGTGTCGTCTTATTGCGCCAAATATCTCCCTAGGCTGTGATCTTGGCTCATACCCTATGTTGAACAGGGCTGGGCCTGTTTGAGGCTTGGATGGGGATTGGTGTGGCTGCCTCAGCAGGGGGTGCTCTGCCTTCTGCAGCCAAGTTATCCAAGTGCCCAGGTTCCCGTTAGCTTGGAAGGTGCCAGCTTTCAGATGAGCCTTGAAATCTGGAGTCACTCCTTTGACCACAGTCTGGGACACTTTGCCTCCCTAAATTCCTCCTGACCCAGTGGAGAGGTTTAGTCCTCAGAAGCTTCCTCACTCTCTGCAGGCAAATAGAAGTCTCCAGCCCTCATTTTTCCGTGAATTTCCTCAGCAATATCAGTTGTCTGCAGATCATTTCCTGTCCCTCAGCTGTTGAGTAGTGTTGGGTGCTACGAAACAGCTGCCTCTCCCCATCTCAGAGGGGACCACATTCATTGGTGGCAGAAGAGAATTCTCCATACATGCTGTTTGTAAACAAATGCTTTGGGATCCTTTGAAATGTTGTTCTTGAAGTGAATTCAAACTTGTCTTGAATGAAACATTGCCGTGTGGGTGGGAGAGTGTATGCGTAGCTATAAACAAAGTTTAGTAATAAATAGCAGTGTCTTGCATTGGGAAGAGGGGTCTGGTGGCAGCACAGTTCTGTGCTGTGCTTTTTCATCTTCTGTTTGTTTAAGGCTCCACAAGAGGAGGCAGATTAATGAAACTCAATGATAAAATGAAGTAGGGAGTTGTTTTGGATGCTAGCAGGAATTGGGCAAAATCACTCAGGAAGATGCAACAAGTTGAGTTGCATCACAAATGCCTAGGATGAGGTTTTTGTTGGGACCAGTGCAGCTAATTCCTCTGGGAAGAGTGAACCTGTCTGGAAGGGAAGGTACAGCTCATATGAACTAGTGGCTGTGTGTGGGCAGCCTGGACCTTGGTGAAGTCATAGAATGGTAGGGACTGGAAGGGACCTCTGCAGATTCTCTAGTCCAACCTCAAAGTTCTGTGTGATGAGTTGTGCAGTTTACCAGGACATGGCAAGGCCTTCTGTGGAATAGAGGGGAGAAAACCTCTCATAGTGCCACCACAGATGCCCCATCAGAAAAGCTATCTTTGGTCCTTTCTCTATAGAGATATGAATAACATGCTGGTGCTTGGTTGAAGCTCAGTGAGGAACAGCTAAATCAGTCCAGCTGCAGCCCTGATGCCTCAGGCACCACTTGAAATATAATACCTGATAACTGGTGTCCAGGAGAGAGCAAGCCATTGGTCTGCAGGGAGACACAGGGATGCAAGGAGTGGAGGCACCTTGGCTGCTTGACTGTAGATGGGCAGTTAGTGAAAACCAGGAGGAGATTAGCAATGCTGTATTCAGAAGCTGTGTGCTAAGGAAGGGCACTGTGCTCTCACAGGTGAATCCCTTTTAGCCCCTTCCCTCAAGATAGCCTGTGCCCAGTGTGGGGGGTGGTTGGGCTAATGCTGATAGTTTCTGAGCTGGCCTGTTTTTTGTCAGTCAGGCAGTTCCTAGGATGAAGCCCTTTGTGAAAGGGGTGAGCTATTAGCAGTGGATGGCCTCAAGGAAGCCAATATATCCAATGGCTTATGCTTTTCATCAGCAGTTGGACATTTTGCATGATCCCTGTGGCATAAGACAAAATTCTCAAAGTTCTCATCTCTTCTTGGGAGTGGCAGCATCTCACCTTCCAGGGTCAGCTGGAGCAAGATGTGATGCAATGTTTCCTCTCACCTCTGTTGCCCAAACTATCAGTTTCTCCTGCTTCTTCCAACCTTGCTCACCCTATTCCCAAGGCAGTATTACAGCAGCAGTCTTGGTGTGTGGGATTTTTCATTCTTTTGTTTATCTTGCTAATATTTGTTTGTTCTGAGAATCAGGGCCATGATGGAGCAGCTTCAGTGTTTATGTCTCCTTGGAAATATGAACTGAGGCTCCCCTGAGTGGCTGTGGAGTTGTTGGGCTGTGCCAGGAGCTAGTCCTACTCAAAGTGTTCAGCCCCAAATTAAGAAGACCCCAAAACGTTGTTACCTTTAGGTGGGAAGGAGACGATCTTTCGAGGTCCCTTCCAATCTTTAATGTCTGTGAATGTAAGATTTTGTGGACCTGATTCTGTGAAGAAGAGCTGTGAACAGGGGGAAGGCTGTAGGGTTTTGTTGCCTGGTCTGCCCAGAATGTAGTGGTCTACTGCTACAAAGAGAGACTCTAGCCTGAGCCCAGTGCTGTAGAGCAGTGATGCAGGGTGCAGATATTTGTACTCGTACTGGTATTGTGTTTCCTCATTGGTGTCTCCTGAGCTGAAGACATATAGGAGCTAAGCAGAGCAATGGTGGAATTGTGGCAGCGTGTAAATCTGATATGCTCTTCTTGGACCTGAGGTACTTTGTGTGGATTTGCCTTGCTGTGAAGTGGAAACTACCCTCAGCTTGCTAACCATCTCCGAATTAGAAAAGGAAGATTTTGTTTGGTATGTTTTCTTCAGCTTCAGTTGTTTTATTCAACGTTTTGCAAGTAAGAGCTGTGCTGCTCAGCAGGAGAGAGCCTTAGATCAGTGTGGAAGAAACTTGAACAGAAGCCCTTTCTTGATGGAAAGGGTGATCAGACACTGGCATGGACTGCCCAGGGCAGTGGTAGGAGTCTCATCCCTGCAGGTATTTGAGGGCAGACTGACATGGCACTTAGTGCCATGGTCTAGCTGATTATGGTGATAGGCCTGGGCGTGATGAGCTCAGAGGTCTTTTCTAGCCTCAATAATTCTGTGGTTGTGTGACCTTTTGTGAGATCTGTGTTCTCCATCAAGCCATCTGCAGGCTTTTCAGACTTTGAACAGGCTTTTAAATTTCAGGTGGTTTTTTTTTTTTTGTTCCTAATCTGTAAGATGGAAATTCTAACAGTGCTCCTGTGCTTTGTATTGTCCCCTTGACACTCAGAGCTTCTTGAGCAAACATTCATGTGTGCATGACAGAGCTCTTGGATTCAGAGATGTGCTGCAAGAACATAAGTTATCCTGGGGACCTGTGCAGTTTGGAACAACTGTGATGATTTCTGGTTTAGCTTGTAGTTTGCTGGGACATGGCCTTCAGTGGTGTGTAAATTGTTTCCTCCTGCTCCAGTGGGAAATGTATTTGTCTGTGAGCAGCATGGATCTTCTCACTAACCAAGCTACGGTTCTGTTTGCCCCACCCAAATTGCAAACTTCATCGGCCAGGTGATTGGTACAACTGAGGGTGTTCTTCTATCGACAGAAATCAGCTTTTTTTACTCTTGTTTGTAATGGATGCTGTTGATTTTCTATCAGTTTAAAGATGTTTGCACAGGGGTGTGCTGAAGTTTAATTGAAATTTTTGGAAGCAGTTTCAGTTAAATGGGTGCAGTTTCTTTAGCACCTGGCCTGGAGTTCCAGATCATCTTTACATAGATTCTGGAGTGCCTGAAAGTTGTAATTTCTTCTGTGTGTGGAGAAATCGCTTGGGTGGTTGTTCTGCTTATAACTGCTTCACTCAGCCACCTCTCCTCTTCCAGGTTAGAAAGCAGAAAGGCCACATCTCCTGCAAAGGGACCATCCCTCCCTTCCCATCTTGTCTGTGATTTGAGATGCAGTGGTGGAACAGTGCTGGTCCTCCCACCACTGCTTGTTTCTCCTTGAAGGCCTCAATTCCAGTTTTAGCTTCAGAGCTGTGGTGAGTGATTTCTGGGTCTCAACTACCAAGTGAAAATTGTTGTCCAACTAATCGCCAGGCTGGTATGTAATCCAGACCTGCTTAATTATCACCTTCTCTCCAAAGCTGGGTGTAGGGCAGTGATTAGGGCAACGCTATGGAGGCAGAACAAAGCGGGCACTGCTGGAATTCTCAGTACAGGGGTCAGATGCCATTGGTATTTGGCAACCTCATTCCCTGCACATGTACATGGGGAAATGCATTGACACTCACTGAAAGGCTGAGTGATTTATTTTTATTGCAGGGTCTTTTTGAAATTTGTGCCAGCAGTGACTGTCTGGCTGGGAAGTGTTTGGAGCTGGGGAAGGGATCCTCGACTTAATAAGCAGTGTCAGTCCCTAAACGGTGGTGAGCTGTTGGCATGGTGCGCCTACCTTTCTTGCCAGGTCTTTGTAGCATGAATTGGGAGTTGTTTTATTTTGATTTTTGCAACTTTTGCATTTTGGACTGGAAGCTCTGCTGTCTGCAGAACATCTCTTTGCCTGTCCCATGCCCGTGATGGAGAGTGCTTCCATGCCAGCATGGGTTTCATGCAGGGAGAGATTGACAAAAGGTCTCTGAGCAAAAGGGTCTATAGAACTGTGTATGAGTCCCTTGCATGGTCGTGTCCTTTGTGCTAGTGACAGCAAAGGCCTGGCCATGTGGCAACCATCACTTTTGTTCATCTTCTAGAGAGCACTTAGCCCTATGAGAGGCCATAGCACCCCATTTGTTGTGGTCCTCGCTCCAGAGGCTGCTTGTGGGAGATGTGACCAGCTGCCCCAGTTAGCTAGAGTCCACCGGAGGTTACTTTTTGGCTATTACACATGTAGGTGTCTGCAGCCTGTGCCTCTGTCTCCAGGGCTGCTGAGGATTTGGCAGATTGCTGCTAACCACTGTCTGTGCTTGTGGTGGGAAGTTCCTGTAATGTTGCCTGTGCTGGGGGGTGGCCCATCGACACTGGAGCTGATCCTGGCTGTAGCTGCTGCTGGAGGCTGTTTCCAAGTGTAGTGGTGGTGTGGGGGGAGCCACAGCAGTGCCAGGGCTGGGGTGCAGATGCAGAGGGTTAGTTCATGGTATTCACTCCATCCCTGGGTTGAATTGACTGTGCTTGGCAGTGTGTGTCCTGCTGTTTGGACCCAGCTATTACTGGCTCTGTAGGTGTCCGGCTTTTTCTGTTGTGGTTGGAGTTGTTCTCTGAAGGCTACATTGGATAGCAGTCATAGCCTGGTTTCTTTGCCCACGGGTGGTGTTCAGAAAGCCACGTTGGCCAAATCGGGCTGCAAACCAATTTCCCTAAGGCCTTGTCAGTACCACGCAAACAATGAAGCTTTACAACAGCTATTGAACTTGTTTGCAGCTAGAGCTAGTCAGAAATGTGTTTTGACTGAATGCATTTTCTCCCAAAATACAGTGTTATGTTGAAGCTGGCATTTTTCTTGGAGAGATAATTGTTTTCAGTTATGTTTTTAATGAGTGTGTTTCTTAATTTTAAGCCTCTCTTGTCAAAAAAGAGAAAGAAAGGCCAAGAAACATTTATCCATTGATGAGAACACAGCTGTTTTGATGCAGCTCTGTGCTTTGAATTCATCTAGAGGACTCTGGTCTTCCACATTCCTGCACAGAGCAAAAAACTTCTCTTACTGTCTCAGAAATTGTTAATCTGTGCACCCTGACTGTGTGTGCTGTAGCTGTGCTCCAACATGGTTCAGTCTCTGAGGTCAAGGCCAAACACTGTTAAAAACTGCTCATAAACCACTATAATGTGGGTCATGACCTGAGCGTTGTTTGTTGTTATGGGGTGATAGTGGTGGTCTCACTGCTCAGTCTTCTGGTTCCTGCTGAAATACAGCTTCTGAGAATTTAATCTATAAGGTTTGCATTCCTAGATCCCAGACCTGTCCCAGAGCAGGAGCTGGATCTTCTGGGTGATCGTGTGAGGAGTTGATGTTCATTCCTACACAGCTATTGTGAGAGCCTGGTGGGCAGCTGGGAAGGCAACATTTCATTATGGATTCTTGAGAAGGAGGGTGCTGGCTTGTAGAGATTGGGTCACACTTCAGTATGCTCTCTCCTCCAGTATGCTCTTGGTCTTCACCTGTGATTTCCTCGCCTCAACCCCTCTACAGGCAGAGACATCTGGATCTACAGCCTTGTGACATGAAGTCTTGAAGGTGGGGAAGTAGTTACCCTCCACTGCATTTGTAGATGCTCAGGGAAGAATGGTGTTCTGAGTGTGAACATGGACAATCTGTCTTCCCCCATAGCTTTTCTGCTGCACTGATGTTCTGAGTTTTGTTCCTCTCTCAGGGTGGGCATCAGGCCCTCCCTCTAGACTTGAAGGTGAATATGTAGAGGTGCAGGGAGCATAGTTAAAATTCCTCAAGTCCTTTTTCACCTCATGGTACTTCAAGTGGTGAGAAGGTTCCTGCATGGCAGTTGTTGAAGTGTTCTGAGCGAGGGCATCTGCTGTAACAAAGTGCTGCTCCTGCACCCTTGGCTGCATCCAAACAGATAAGACACTGCTATGGGTTAGGGCATTTGATCTGTGTAAAGGCCTACAAAGGAGAGCTGGGCTTGCAGAACACAGCAGAGACTCTGCCTGCAGGAAATCACCTTCTTGTTGTTGCACTAGCTTTGCATCAGGCTGCACATCTGATGAGGCAGCAGTCAGCGCTGTGCGTTTTTGGTGTTTCCTATTGATTTCCTCTTCTCTCCATCCCTTGTTTGTTATTCAGAGCCTGCCCTTCTGACCTGTGCTAGATGGATGGTGGTTTTCCAGAAGGGGGATGTGGCACCATGGGACTGTTTGTCTGGGTAGTGCTGGCTTGTTTAGGCAGCAGCTGGAGAGTTAAATAAAACTTAATCCTGCTGGTGGCTGCTGTTGGAAAAATTTGGGCCAAATCCTTTTGTGAAGGCTTTTTGGGAAGGCGTTGAAGAAGAGTACCGATCTGGGAATTAGTCTAATCTCTGTGACTTTGTCTGCTCTGTCTGTACACTTATCTGTGTAATTTCATTGCAGTCACAGAGTATTTGAGCTCTTGGGCTGTATCATGGTCTCCCAGGACTTCAGAGCTGAAGTGTTAGTATCTTGCCCAGCCCCTGCTCTGAAGCTCTTGATTTCACTTGTTTCCATTGGTGTGTTGTTACTGTTGTAGTACTAATTGAGCTGGTCCAGGAATGGGCTGGAATTCTCTAGAGGCTTTGGCAGGCAGAGATGGCTGGTGCTGACCTTCCTGAGCTGTGTAATCCTGTATCACAGTGGAGGGTTGGGACTGTTGTGGTTGTCCTATCAGTTATTTATTAAAGGAGATGTGCCAGAGGCATTGTTTTTGCAGCCACAGCTTGCTGTTGAAGGCAGCAGAAGCAGTATTTAGGTACCCTGCTCCACTGAATCCTCTGTATTGGTTATCCCCTCACTGGGGCATCTGTCCTTGTGTCTTGATGGCTAAAATTTTCTGTCTTGTTGGAACTGGATGAAAAAAAATCTAGTAATCAGTGCCTGAATTACTGCAGTAGGATTCTCTCCTCTAGTCCTGGCTGAATCAATGAGCTAAAGGGGGAAAGGCTTCCTCACGTGACTTGACTAGAGACCTCTTTCTAGGAGAGCTGGCACTGGCTGCTATGTGGGAAGGTCTTTCTTCTGAGGGTTTTTGACCTGTCCCTAGGGTTTGGAGAGGAATTTATTTACTACGTGGCCCCTCTGATTGCTGGCAGCTGTCTTAGTGATAGTCTGGGAATTCAGGCTCTGGGTAACGCAGGCTTGGAGCTTTTCCTTGTTTGCTGATGGCTGATAGCTTCTGCCGCATACGGGCTGGTTCTGAGGACACTGAGGGTCTGCTGGAGGAGTCTGTGTTTTGGGAGTTCTGCCTCTGCATGGATTATGGCAGCAGGGAAGCTGGTGCAAGCATGTGTGCCTGCTCGCTTGCTGGACTTCAACTTTTCCCTCAGCATTGCTCTACCTGCTTGAGATTCACGGTCCTTTTGTGTCTCACCATCTGTAAGCAAATAGGTTGTCCCCTTGCTCTGCCCTGTGCCATGCTGCCCTTGTTGACAGCCAGAGTAGTGTTGAAAGGGCAGTGCCAAACCTGGATTTGTGGCCTGACCTGATCAGCAGGGCAGGGGCAGGGGGAAGCCTGCTGCTGTGCTGGTGACAGAGCTGAGTTGGCCCCAGGGCACAGCAGCTTCTCAAATTGAAGCTTTTTTCAGAAGCTGTGATGGATATGCAAACTCCTTGCTTCTGTTTGCATGTGGCTAACAAGCTGTCCCAGTTCATTCAGCTTAACCAGTATTTTAAGGCCATTTGCAGAGAGATTTGCCTGTGGGCCCAGCTGAGGCTGTGCTATGCTGGAAGCCCATATAGGGCCCTAATGCAGGAAGTCTTGCCATTGCACTGTCTTGTTTGCCTTGTTTGTTACTGGCTTTTGTAGCTCTGCAGAGATTGAATTTTCATAGAGGTAACTGCACAACTGAGTCCCCTGTGGCAGACCTCTCATCTGCCTTAGACCCACAGCTGGTAAATGGACCTTTAGGTCCTGAAAGGACTCCTGAGAGATGGATTTTCATTCAAGAGTGAGAATGTTTCATTCAAGAGTGAAAATGTTTCATTTCAGCTGGGGCCAAAAGGTGGATTAGCTTGTGAAAACTTTCTATTGCCTGCCCAGGCATCCTGGAAGCGGCAGAGGAGTCTCAGGGTGGCAACATCTGCTTCTGTTTAGGGTGCGTTCTGTCTGAGTTTCCTTGGGGCAGCTCCTCTGATGCAGAGATATGTAACATCTATACAGAGTGTGCACGCTGAGCCTGATGTGTCTGAGCTGGGTCAGACTCGTGTAGCATGTCTACTTCTGAATGCCTTGTATAGAAATACAAGGGCCTCCTGCAGCAGTCTTTCTTTTTTGTATAAATATACTGTCAGTGAGGGACACTTCAAGCATCTTTTCTTACCTTCACACAGTGTTGCGTTTGGTGCGGTTGGTTCCTGTGCTCACGTAATAGGAAGCTGCATGGCACACACATGTGGTGAGCTGTGCGGACTTGAGGTGGACACTGATATCTATAGGGACCAGGTGAGCTCCTGGGCAGTCAGTGCGTGGTGCTGCCACAAAGGTTTTCTGGTGACCTTACGTGTGGATAAAGGGCAGATGCTTCATGAGAATTTGATGTCAGTGTCACAGATAAGACTCTGATTTTTAGCTTCCTACTTATTGTAGCTTGACTTATCAGCAGATCCACAGACTCTAAGTGGCTCTGTTGTAGTAGTAATGTGTGACGAGTCTTTCTAGGCTGCCTTTGGGAATGGATAGAGTGGTGAGTTCAATGCAGTTACTGAGCTCATGGGGTATTTACAGACTGCAGATTGCGCTGCCCTGCACTTCTCAGTTCTTGAACAACCTGTGAGTTGGCAGCTGTGGTTTTGGGACCCTCCACAAGAGGAACACTTTGCATGACATGTGGTGATGACTTCTGAGGTCACTGACTGTCATCCAGCCTTCGGAGCAGTTGTTGCAGAAGGCAGGTGGGAAGATCTTGAGTGGTATGTGACAGGGTCAGGCCCAGGAGTTCATGGTGTCAAAGAAGAGCAGCAGCTCTGCTTTTCCTGCAGCTTGGCCCTGGAGAGATGAGGTGTGTTGCTGTAGCAAGCCAAAGCACCATCCTCTTCTAAACTGTGGGGAAGCTTACCCTCTTGTTGAAAAGGCTGCGGATGTCTGTGTAGAAGCAAGTCCCAGCAAGATCTGGACTGAGTGCGGACTAATGCCAGTCACTGCTTATAGCTGGGCTGTCTGGTTGTTTGTAGACAACACCTTCCTTCCAGATCAAGCCCATCATTTGCACCATTTCAGTAAATCTCTTGACACTCCCTTGGAGGAGTCCCAGGCAGGTGATGGTCTCCTTACTGCTTCAATATTGCTTCATCTGATGGAACATCCACCAAATATGTCAGCAGCAAATCCTGTGAGCCAGGGCTTGCATAAGGGAAAGAAGTATTTTTGTTGCCGAGAGTAAACCAGCAGCATGGTGGAGCCAGCCCACGTTTTTGCTGTTTTCTTGGCTAATTGCATTCCTTCTAATTCACAGTAATTGATTGGCTCCTGCTTTGTGGCTCCAATCCACGTTCTGGAACTGTAGTTGAGTGAGTTGTGCACCATCACGTGGTCAGCTTGGGACTGGAGTGTGTTTCTTGTGTTTCCTTGAGCCCTTGGACAGTATTTGCTTGTTTGCTGGGTGATGGCTGGAGAGCAGGAGTGGCTGGCCTTGTAAAGTGTGTTTGGTAGGAGAGTGCTCACCAGATTAGTCAATGCTTTGGCCTTACATCTTGAAATGAGTTTGGTGAAGTGACTGGTATTAGCTGAAATAAATGAAACATATAAAAGACTACTAAAATGTTCTCTAATTGCCGTCGCTCTTGTACCATCCCCTGCACTGATACCATCAAAAGCAAGAGACCAGAAAAAACAAGTGCCTTTCCTTCCTCTACCTTTGATTGGTTTTGTCTACTAGTAGATCTGTGTAGGAGATGGTCATTTAAACCATTAGTTTTCTCCCACTTCTTCCTGACTTGCTGACAATTTCCTGAGAGTGAATACTTGAGGTTGCACCAAAAAGTATCCAGAGGCCAAAGGTGAAGAAGATAAAAGAACACATGTCCCTGTCCTGGCTGTGGTTCTCAATGAATATTCAGACCCCTCGTGTTGTCTGCTGCCTCCTGCGTTTTAGGACAGAGAGATGTAGTATCCCTGTTCTTCCTCTTTTCAGAGTGGTGCAATAACCTGGGAGCGGGGACAAAGCTCTTTCTTTGCTACCATGCAGCTGTTGTGGCTCTGAAAGGCTCTTCTTTGCGTGAGTTCTTCTCATTGTCTTTAGCAGATGTTTTGTGGTTAAACTTAGTTTTGAGCTTTATTTAATTCCCTGTTGTTTTTATAGGGGTTCTCTGTATGTCTTTTAGACCCAAATAGCAGGGATGTTGCTGTCGAGCCCAGCTGGATACAAAAAGTAGGTGCAGCCTGTTAACTTTCAAGGCTCCTTTCTACTGGGTAAGGAGGTAGGGCTGGTTTCCTTGGGAGACTTGCAAAGTTGTTTGTGCTAGGAAAGAGTAATGTGAGCTGGTCAGTTTCTTGAGGGCAGGACATGTGTGGAGGCTGCTTTGTCATCTCCTGGTGGAGACCTGTCATTACATACAAATTAATTGTTAATGTGGTGGAGTAAACGAACCTCAGTTCTCCTCCCCACAGACATCTGCCTTAGTTTGTGCCTTCCTAGACCAGCTCTGGAGGTGGCTGGCCAGCAGGAAGGTGCTTCAAGAGCAGAGGACTGGCCCCGGGCAGGGCTGCTGTGCTGGCAGCCTGGGACAAGGGGGTGCTGGAGAGCAGACTGTGCTGTGGCAGCTCCCTGTTTCCCCAGGTGTGGAAGTCCAAGTTTTCAGACTTGGTTTCCCACCCTCCCCCTCTTCCCGTTTCCCCCTCTTCTCCTCTCCTTGCTCTCCTGCTGAGTTGATACTTTTCCAGGAATGAGCTGTACTGCTGGCCCAGCACATTCCACAGCAGCAGCACTTTCTTGGCAGGAGCCTCCCTTGCTGTTAAGAAAAAGCAGGACTGGCTTGGCGTCCTCAGCTGAGGGCCACAAAAGGAAGGCCTGGTCCTGCCTTCCTCACGGTGTAGATCCTTCACTGACATCACGGTGCTCTCATTCGGCTGTTGCATGTGTGCTAACATCACGCCATGCCCCCAGCAGCCCTGGGAGCCCTTCGCAGGCCCTTGCTTTTGTCTTAACCAGTGTGAAGTCCCTGGGTGTTGCAAGGGAGACTGTTGCTTTTCAGCCTAGAAAACGAGTGACTTGTGCAAAGAGTTGGAAAGCATTTTCTGTGGTGCCCAGGCACCTCATCCAGAAGCTTCTTGCTGAGCTGGTGGTGTGCCCTTTGGGTTTTGCTGCCAGCAATAGCTGGGTAAACCCTTTCTTCACCTCTACACTATCTTTCTCTGTGTCGAGAGTTGCTGTGTTGCAGCTCTGTATTGTGGGCTCTTCATGCTGGCCATGTCCAGATGGAGCAGACCAAGCCTTTTCCAGTTTGCTTGCTGTCTCTTAACATACATACGAGCCATAGCAACTGCATCAGGATTGTACCCTGTTTTATACATGTCTCTGTTCAGCTGGGGCCTCTTTGGGCCTATTTCCTATCCCACCTTAAATACAAGACCAGCTTTTGATCACTGTTATACTTGTGGAGTTGTCTCTTTCCCTGAAGGTCATTTCTGGAGACATTTAACCTCATTTCTTTTCTCACAACGAATCCTTGCACTTGTCTTGTACCCTTGTGTTGGGCTGTGCAAGCTGTTCAGCAGCTGAAATTGAGCTACCAGGGTGAAGAGCCTGCCTGGGCTTCTGCTGGGAGTTCCCCTTTGTCCTGATTTCCAATTCAAAGAGACTGAAAGTGTCACTGAACCTTCGGGGGCCTGGAGAACGCTTCCTTTGATGTCTCTAAATGTCCTTCTGGGGGTTGGAAGCATCTTTGGGCACGGCAGGATTAATTAGTGCGGAGGTGCCTCCTGCAGTCCCCGTACAGCTTCCTACACCCTGCTGGAGGACAGGAGGACAGTCCTGTCGGGCTTGTTTGCAGAGCAATGCTGCAGCCAGATGGTCACTCTAGAGATCGGGGCAGGAGGGGCCGCCAGGGCACTTGGGCTCACTTTGAAATCAAAGTCTGTAGCATTTCTTTGATAAGTGCTGCTCCTGGACAGGGCTGTGAGGTCAGATGGCTCATTCCTAAATGCCATTCCTTTTCCAGTCTTTGGACTAGGTGAACAGGAGGTATGTCCTCTGTCACACCCACCCAGTGATGTCTGTAGGATTGAGCACAGGCCAGCTGGAGCCAGGCATCTCCTGGACAGGAGGGGCTGGGTCTGTCTTGGTATATGTCCAATGGAATGATTGAAGATACCTTGGTGAGAGGTTTTTGGAGAAAAAAGTCACCATCTTAGCTGTATGTTTAGTCCCTGCCTGAGTGACTGTGGGGGAAAGCACAGGTTGTGGGGTGCATGGGGAGGCTGTGAGGCAGCAGTGGTGAGCAGGGTTTAGAGAGCCTGAAAGCAAGAAGGGCTGTTCCTGTGCTTTTGCTCAGGGGCACGGTGTTCCCACTCATGAGAGTGAGTAGTAGCTTCAGTTGGGGTGACCTGCTCCCCAAGGAATCCTTGTAAAGCTCCCTTGATTTGTTAAGAGAGCAAAGGTGGTCTCTCCTGCTGGAGGGCAGAGCTGTGTTAGTGGGACCAGCTGGTTTGTGATTCTTGATTCTTAAAAAGCACCCCAGGTTAGGAGTGCTGCAAGGGAGCCATCTTCACATGGGGTACAGTGAGAAGGACAGCAACTCCTCTGCAGACGAGGTTCTGTCAGAGCTAAAACCACCTACAAGTTTTTGTTTCTCTTTTTAACTGCGTGCTACAGCATGGAGGAGCAGTGGAGAATGCCTTGTCTGTGGGCTTGGCAAGCAAAGCAGTGGTCTCTGTTTACACTTGGAGAGCCTTTCTCACCCCCATGCAAATTTTATGCTTCGTACTCCTCACACAGGAGAGAAAAATACAAGGAAGACCCAAAGAATGCCCTGGCCTACAGACTGACAGCAAAAATCCACTAATCTTGTTTGATGTGTGCTGTTTGCCTGTGAAACCCAAGGCCTCACCAGTACATGTGTGGACTCCAGTTGGGCCTGTTGCCCCTGGGGGGGGTTCTATCCTCATGGGAAGCACACATGTTGTGCCTGGGCTAAGGCCGAGAGGCTAGTATTTCCCACCTGAAATCCCAGCTCTGCCACAGAATTGTCCTGCTCAGGTGAAATGGCTGCAGAGCTCATCCCTGTAGTTCCAGCATTTGGTTCTGCAGAGAGGAGGAAGATTTTGCTCTAGAGAGTAGCACATGAAGGCGCTTCCTTTTGCTATGCAGCATTAATTTATACGACTGATTGGAGATGAGACATCCCTGCCTTGAGGGGTGTGTACTACAGGTTCTGAAAATGAGATCACATTTCTGGTGTTTAAGTCCTCAAAGCTTGTGCTGATGGATAGAAACATCTGCTGATGGTACTTGTTTGTTTTGCTTCTTTTGTGGACTGGGAGATGGGAGCTGTTACCAGGTTAGAGGAGTGACCCACCTAATCTAGGCACTTTAATGAGGTTGTAATAGAAGATTAAGGTTCAATTTCTGGGCTTTCTAATGTTGGAAAAAATGTCAGTATTCTGAACTAAACAAAGGAAAGATTTTTTTCATCTGCTCTCCCAGCTTTACATCTTTATACTGTTGCCTTTTCAACCTCTGCACCTTTCCTAGTAACAGATTCCTTTATATCCTGGCTGGCTAACATGCTTCAGGAGCTTCTCACCCTCCTTCTTGATACTGGCACCCCCCAACACTAGATTCAGCTTTTCTGATCACCACCGCATCCAAAAATTGCTTCTCCTCAAGTATCCTCCCCATTGCAGCTTCAATAACAAGTTGGGGGACAGGACCACCCAAGACATGCAGCAGTGGCTGCTGAGCTCCAGCTTGCATCCACATCTGAGGTACAAATCCTCCTGCTGGAGCCTTTGCCTGTGCCTCTGGGATTTCACCTTTTGCTTGGATTGTGTCACTCTATCCAGGTTCTTTACTGGGACCTCTCAGCTAGCGGGTCCCACTCATGAAGTGCTAGGGCTGGCTGAGGTTAGAAATTCCCTTATATCTGCAGCCTGGCCCAGGCTGGAGGCCACTGAGGGGAAGCGGGGCGGCTGGGAGCAGAGCAGCTGGGCTGGGAACGCCTGCGCAGCTGACAAAGCACAGCCATCTCCAAGGCTTGGGTTTATGGCCTCCTTGCTCTCCTGTGCATGCTCTCCTGTTCCCCACCTTCCCTTCATTCCTAGGACATGACTCCATGATATAAAATACCCTTTAATTTCCTGAGCTGGGCTGGGGCTCCCTGGAGAAGGCAGCGTCTGCCTGCCTGTCCCTGACCGCCTCGGTGTCCTCAATTCATGCTACCAGTAGCTCCCACTAGGCGCGGGAGGGAAGCTGAGAGCATGGCATCTTCCCAGGCTGTGGGGAGAGGGGTTTGCCGGCTCTTCCGGAGAAGCCGGCGGGCGGATAGTGATGGAGGCAGGGTTGGAGCTGGGTTTCCTCTGCTTCCCGCCCCTCTGCCTTGGCTGTCCTTTCCCCTCCCCCAGCAGATGTGCTGCTGCCTGTGTCAGCGCTGGCAGCCCCTCCGCACACCCAGCCAGAGCCTAGTCCCCTCTGTCTCCCCCTGGCTTGGCCCCGTGTCGTGGGGATGGCAGTTGAATCATCCGCCCACTCGGCCTGCCTCCCCCTGGAACCCTCCCTCCCTCCTTTCTCCCTCCTTCCTCCCTCCCGCAGGTCTCTTTGTTGGAAAATTCAAGGCAGATGAGAGCCGAGGAGAGCTGAGCCTGCAGCTTGGCCACAGCATGCCTGCTGGTCCCAGGGACAGGATGAGGGATGCAAGCACCCACTCTGCAGAATGATTCTCTGTGGGACCTGGACCCACTGTCAGCTGGGCAAGGCTCGGGCTGACTCTCCATAGAAGGGACTTTTCCCAGCCAGTGTTTTCAGCCTTGTTGAGCCCAGTCACAGGCAGGACTTCAAACTTGGGAAAACCTGAAAACAGGCTGTCGTGTCGCACGGTAAACTAAAAGCAGTCCCTTTGTAATCAGCCTTGGGCAGATGTTTTCCCTGGGCTCTGATAGCTCCTGCCAAAAAGAAGCAGCATTTAGAGAACCAAGAGAGCCTGAGCTCCTCCTTAGTCTGCTCCTATGTTTAGACCCCATGAGCTGAGGGTTCTTCCCAGCACATTCACTGGGTGGTTTTCCGTCCCAGCACATCCACGGGACAGTTTGATCTCATGGCTGCCTTCCCATGCAGCCGAGGAGGAGAAACGTGGCAATGCTCACAGCTCCCCCAGAGGCTGATCGCTCGGATGGGAACCTGCACTCTTGTTCCTGTGAGAAGTGTGACTTGAAGAGAGTGGTGAGAGGTGGGGGGAGGAAGGCTCAGGGCAGGGACTGGAAAGGAATGCAGGGCATAAATAGCTGGGATCCTGCGAGGGGTGACAGATGTGAACAGAACTGCAGATTCCTGCTTGCCGTGTGCCCCACTCCAGCACTGTCCCATTTTGCTCTGTGGAGTCTAAATATATAATCCGTTGTGCTCTGGCCTCTGTTGATAAATAGTGATAACTAATGTAGTGGCTGGGGAAGGAGAAAGAAAACTGCTCAGGAGTAGAGCTGACCTCTGGGATATGTGAGGCAGCTGCCGGGTAGTGGGAGTGATGAGGGACCAGCCCTCAGGACAGAGGGAGCTTGTTCTGCGTCAGGTGTTGCAGTTGAGGGTGGGCAGAGGATCGGTTTCCTCTGTCTCCATTGAGAGTGCAATAGTTCATTTGTGCTTAGCGGTTGGTCATCTTGACCCTGCAAATATATCACCCTGTCCCTTCTCCCGCAGGCAGGGCTCTGTGTCCTCAGGCGGGCTGCATGCAGCGCTGGAAATTGGCTCTGCCTGAAGTTCTCTCTAGGAATTGGATAAACTCCAGGCTGTTGGCGACAGTATTAATGGATGCTAGTGCAGCCAGGCCAGGGTGCGTGTGCGTGCTTGGAAGTGAGGAGCCAACAGCCTGCCTTTGCTGGAAGGAGTTGGCAAGTGGGCACCAAAGGGGACAGGTCCTAGGGAAGACTGCCAGTGTCTTGACACTCATCCTGGGCCACAGAGGCTTTGGGTACAGGCTGGCACAGGGCATGCTGAAGAAGCATTAAGCCAGCAGAGTTTTAATCCACCCTCACTGCTTCTTCCTGCTTTTTCCTGCTTCTCCATCTGTGCGAGAGGAATTAACACATATCATGGGAGCAGATTAGACTGCTCAAACCATGACCGTCTCTGCCCTCTGGGGATGGGTAGGCAGCATTTGTTGAGTCCGTTTGCTCTCCATTTGGGCAGCGATCATCAGTGCCAGCTACCAGCAGAGATGTGGTGACACGCTGCCTTTCACCCCATGGGACAGCCCTTTGCTGAGCGTGCGTGACACTGGAGCAACCAGTGTGGCTGGCAGGGTGGAGCGAGCCTGCTCCCCAGGTTTTGGCCTTCCAGCACTGTTCATTTGCCTTCTGCTGGTGCCTTGTGAGTGTTGGCGAGCCTTGCCGTCCTGGTTTGGGCAGCCATTGGCACACTAGGGAGTGCAGCTGGGAGCCAAAGTATGTGTTTCTCCAAGCCCCAGCGTGCTACAACTTGATGGCAGTGCCCGGGCTCTGTGACAGTCTGGGGCAACAGGTCACAGCTCTGTGTGCCACGCTCGCATCTTCTTCGATATTCCGTGAGTTGGGGACTGGCCTGGGGACCCTTCAGAGCTATTGATGGGATCCCACCTCTGTGTCCTTTGGTAGTTATTTATAAGCTACTTCTTTTCCGTAAATAATTTCCCTCAGTTTTACCTTTGTTCTTTTGTTCTGTTTCTGTTGGATTGTTTTTAACCCAAAATGTAGTTTTTTCACTGTCATTTTTTTCAAGCACAGTGTGTATCCAACTACCTCAGATACAGCTTGAAAGATAAAATTAATAATACCATAAACTACTTCTAAGATCTCTTTGCTTTAAAAGAGAGTGCTTAAAGTGTTGTCACTGAGTAGAAAATGAGCTTGTTAGAGCCTATTTTACCACTAAGTTTGTTTTCTCCAAGACAGTATTCATTGATTTGGGTGAATCAAAGTTGTTTTGATTACAGACTCACCATGGAAAAAGTATCTTAGGTGCTCAGTGGTACTTAAAATAGAAAGAATAAATGTTCTCCTTTGAGAAAACTGATGATTTTTACTGTTGGGAGGGAAATTACCAGTACTGCCTTCGTTGTGAAGGCTGGTGATAACGTAGCTGTTTGTGTAATGCCAACCTGACATGGAACATCTACAAAGCTTGAAGCAGTGTTGAACTATTTTGTCTATAATTAAAAAGCAGCACTAACATTTGGGAGACTGCATGTTTAATGTATTTCACTTTCATCTGCTGGAAATCTCTGGCATAGGTTGTGATTTTTTTTCAGATCATTATGAAGAGACTTAAATTATGTATTTCGTTAGAAATAAGCAAATTGTTGGAAATATGCATCTGATTTCTTTTTGTTTTTAAACTGAATGAAATGTGAATTGGGAACAAAACAGCTGGATGCACATGGGAGGGCCAGTTCTGCCTTTATCTGCCTAGCTCCAGCCTGCCAGTGAGGGCTGGGGACATAGGAGCCTGGGAGCAGGAGGGAGCTGCTTATTTGCTCCCTGCCCACCCCAGGACTGCGCTGCCTTTTGCTAGGTGCAGGCACCTGCCTGGGAACATCTTTTTATCTCTTTTTCCTCCAAAATTCTGGACCCAGCTCTCACTACCTCTTCTCTCTGCAGGGTGGTGAAAGAAGAGATCTCAGATGACAATGCCAAGCTTCCCTGCTTCAATGGCCGAGTGGTGTCGTGGGTAAGCAAGTCTTTGCTTTGTATCTCACTGCCTGTTTCTGTCCTTTCTAAAAAATCAATATTTGGTCGCGTAGTGCCAAGTAAAGCCTGGAGACGGCACCCTATTGTTGTGTGTGGACTGCTAATGAAGCTCATAAGCTGGATTACCACACTCCCCTCTCTCAAGGTGGAGAGGGGCTGTGTGGTGCTGTGCCAGGGAAGACAAGGGATACCTCTGTGAAGAGCTCACCGTAACTGATGCCTGGCAGAGGTGGTGCTCGTGGCCTGTCCGCAGCGTAACCCATGTGCCCCTATGGCAGGGTCAGCTTTCCAAGGAAAGTCTCGCTCCGGTGACTGGCGCAAGGGGCTTAAGTGACTTTAGTGATGGTGAAGTGGACTGGATTTGGCTGCCCTGAAGACTAAAGGTACTGCCTTGGGCAGCTGCAGGACAAGCTTCTCTGTGCCATGCCATGCACATGCTCTGTCCCTGCCTGCATGCCTCCCTCTGCCCCCAAGGGAACCTTCTTTTTTGTTGGAGGGAGGGTAAGGGTATACAGTCCCAACAGCCCATCATCCCCTTTCCCCTCTGCTAAACTGCAGTTTGTGCTGGTGAGGGTGTGTGGATCTACACCAGGAGCAGAAACAGACCCACGTGCCTTTTTCCAGAGGTTGCCTGCCAAATAGCTCCTAAACAGTGAAAATCTGCAGTAACTCAGGTTAGCCCTGGTGTTTTAGCTGTTCCTGCACCAGGCCTTGGCCGGGGGGGGGGACACCATGGAGCAAATATATTTCAGGAGGGAAGGCAGAGGTGACTCGAATGGGCAGGGGGACTGCCAGACTGACTCCTGTTGGGATGCCAGCCAGCAGATTATAGTGGGGTCCCACACAAAGGGCTGGCAGCTTGGACACTCGCTGTCCTCCCTCTAGCGGTTAGCTGACCCTTTTAGAAAGCAGCGTGATTGGCTCTCAGCCACTAGATCTGCTGCTGTCTCTGCCCTGAGACATCTCCCCACCCCTCCCTGTCCAGCTGCCTTTTGTTTTCACCGGCTCTGTGGGGAGTCCCATAATCTCTGAACTGTTTCCACTGCTCTTTTTTTTTCACCTGGCATGCGTTGCCTTGTGCTCCACACATCCACACAGCTGCTGGCTTTCCTTGTAAGGGCTCTCTCATTGCTCAGTGTGAGTGGTGTGGATCTGATGCTGCTCTGTGTGGAGTGACCACGGCACCAGGCTGCTGCTTTGGTGTGCGGGCTCCTGTGGGGAACTTGTGCCTGGAGTTAGCACCGCTACCAGTTCTTGTGCACGAAGAGTGATGGCACTAAGACCTTTACGTACCTTTACTAGCTCTGCTGAGAGTTGTCTTACCTGTGGGTGGTTTGGGGGCTGGTGGGGAGCTCTTGCTTTGCTGCTTCTGCAAGACAACCTGGGATTGAGCCTATTTTAAGAACTTTATACTAATTTTAGCTAGAGGAAAAGACAGGGGCTTGGATCCAAGTGAATATACGCTGACAGTGCATGAGGCAGGAAAAAGTACAGGGTGGTTATCAAAATCTTCCCTGGAGGAAATCCCAGTCTCAGGGGTGTTAGAGGAAGGCAACATCAGTCTCCTTGCTTGTGAACACCCCCTCTCCTCACCTTCTCCCTGCTGTTTGATAGATGCCTGTGGCTGGTCCACTCTGTCCAGATCTGTTTGCCCAGTCTTGCTTGAGTTCTTCAAGCACAGAGTGTTATACAGCTTTTCCCTAGGCAATGCTGGCTGCTTCCAACATACTTTCTCCCTTGTGTTCCTGGGTAGTGGCTGCCAGAGCTGCGATGTGGCCCTCAGGGATTGGGATGTGTCCTGGGAAGACAAGTCACTGGGTAGGTGCCTGGAGCAGAGCCTGGCATGTACCTGGGGCTTGTTGGAAGGAGAGAAGCTGAGTGTGAGACTGGAGCCGGTTAGGTAGTTGATACAGCAGGAGCTGCTGGGCTTGTCCTGTGGCTTGTGGGACAGGCTCTGCAACTTCTGACACCCAAAGGTGCTCTCTGCCCTGTCTGCTGCTTTGGCTGCGGCTTTTCCAGGGCTGCTGTGTCGTCTTGCCCCAGCTGCATCTCTGTCTCTGTTCCCAGTGTCCCTCTGGCAACAGAGCTCTTTCCCCACCCTGCTCTAACATGATCTTTGGGGGTCTGTCTACCTCCATTATCATGGCTTTTTCAATTCTCAAAGGTGAGCAAGGTCTCTGTGTCTCATCAGAGATGCAGGGAAGTGCTCAAGATCTATGTAAACGTGCTGTGCCTCCAGCACTGGGGCTGGTATCTGCTCCTGCCTCCATACAGGTGTGGTCCCCTCACCAGCAAGCAGCAGCCTCTGCATTTACATGGGGTGTTACAGTTTGGACAGCAGCTATCAGCTCCTTACCAGCTCATGTTTCATGATCCTTCTGTCTGGACATCCCACACCTCTGCAAGGCCACACCTCTCCTGTGATAGCTGATGGCATTTGGCTCAGATACACAAACTGAGGCTGGATCCATGTCCAGGGTCTTTTCATATCCCTGCACTCGCTCCCGGCTGACTGACAACCTGTTTTATTTGGGGTGGCTCAAGATACTGGGCCCTGCAGTCTTTCCCTCCCACTGCTGTGGCCATGCAGGGGACAGGTGTGGGGCAGATAAGAAGAGCACATTGAAAGATGGGAATTAGTCCAGGGACTCGCTCTCTAGCCAAGGGGGTGCTCTTTTCTGGTCTCTGTCACTTCTGCTCTCAATATCTCTTGTAAGGAAAAGGCTGTTTCTTTCCTGCCTGACCCTGTTTGGATTAGCCCTACTCAGTGCAGCTTGAAAGTGGGGAAATGCAAACCTGGATATAGAGAGTGATGATGAGGAAGCTACTTCCCGTTGAGCTTATTTGAGCTGTTGTCCCACTGGTGAGCCCATTCCTCCTGGGAGAAGCTCCATCTCATTTCCTGAGCCCTGAAATTGGTGGTTTATCTTAGAGCCAGAGGCACGGATGTGGGTGCCCCTGGGCTGCCCCAAAGCCTGGCAAAGAGGTACAGAGAGTTCCTGGGGTTTGACCCTTTCATTAATTTCCATGCTGAGGAAACTGATGAGCCTCCCAGACTTTGTCTGGAGGGTTGTGCACAGCTAACAGGCTTGGGCACAGCCTAAAGATTTGCAAAGTACTTGTGGAAGCCAGAAAAAAAAGCGTGTTGGAGTCTATTTCAAAGCCAGCCTTAGTCTTAAGCTCAGTTACCTCCATCTCCTGTGGGCTGAGAAGGTGAAAGTTCTGCTGGATCCTGCAGCTTGGAGGCAGAGATATTGAAGCTGGAATGACTGGTAGTTGCCTGGTGCTATGTAAGAACAACTATGGGAATCCTCTCCCTGTTGTGGGACATGTGCTAAAGGTTACCTAAGTGTGAAAGTTGCGCAGTGTGGGTGTGCACATGGTGTCAGAGTCTCCAAGCAGGGCTGTCAGCCGCCCCGCCTTCACTGCTGGTTCAGGAATTCCCTAGCCACAAATAGCCAGTGTCTGGGAAAGCAGTGAGAGGGAATGTTGCTACATGCTTGGCCTGTTCCATTCCTGCTCCTGGGCATCTGCTGTTGTCCACTGTCGGAGATGAGATCCTGGGCCAAGCATAGGCTTTTGGCCAGCTCGTTTGGCCGCTCTCGTAAACGTTTTCCCAGTGCCTCAGACATGTATTTTTCTGTGTCTCATCCCTCCAGCTGGTGTCTGCAGAGGGTTCTCATTCAGATGCTGGCTCAGTCTGTGCCGATAACCAAACAGAGCTGCCACCTTCTATGGAGCGCACAGGAGGAATTGGAGACTCCAGGCCCCCCTCTTTCCAGTAAGTTTCTTGGTTTCAAATAAGTTATTGTGATTTCTGAGATACCTGCAGTGGTTTTGCTATAAACCCTGAGCAGGGGCTGGGATATTCCAAACCAGACTGGCTGGAATCACAGCCAGCTAGAGAGGAAGAGAGGAAGTTGGGGCTGAGAGCAGATTTGAAGTGGAGCTGTATTATCCAGTGAGCAAGGGCATGCTGAAAATAGTGCAGGGAAGTTGGCAAAGAGCTAGCAGAGCTTCCCCCTGTCGTATGCGCTGCACTCATTGAAGTCCTGTGGTAGATCCACACCACTTTGCTCTTGTCCCTCAAGAGTGAGACAGATGTTGGCTGGAATCTCATGCTGGCTAGCACAGAGTTAGCAAGATCTGCTGAAGTTGTTCCTTGTTAGACATTAATGTACCTTTTGTCTCATCACAGCCCTAACACTGGGGGGAGTCGGGAAAACCTGGACAATGAGACAGAGACAGATTCAGTGGTGTCATCGCAAAGGGAACGACCTCGTCGGAAAGATGGGCCTGAGCATGGTGAGTGTTGGTAACATGGCAAGAGCTCTGCAGGGCATAGCTGGGGCAAGATGTTAGCCTCTATCTACTCTGCAGGACCTTCCTAGCTTAGAAAGGCTAGTCAGTGGTCCAAGACCAGAGTCTCATGTTGAAGGTAGGAGCTAACCTCTGTGTTGGATCATAGTTTAGTGACAAAACCTTTGTGGGGCAAAGCAGATGTCTACTCTAGAACAGGAGAGAGAGAGAGAGGGGCAGCATTGTCTTTGTCTGCCTTAGTTGCAAAGATGAGTGTGCTGTGTTGCTCCTTGGTCTGCCCGAAATCCAACTGCAAAAGTTTTCCATTGTTCCTAGTAGCCCATCCACCCCTTCTCCACCCTCTAGTGGAGTTGAACAGGTATTCTACAGATCTGATCCCAAGGACTCAGAGCTAGGTGGCACTAGATAGGGTTGTCTGATGGCCAGATTCATTCTGAGAAGGTTGTCATTCATGTCAAAACTGAATGGGGGAAGCGCATTTTGGAGGTGTTTACCTCTGTGGTCTGTGTGAAGCATACTGAGCCTTGTCTTTCCGTAGCACCCAGGGTGAACGGTACGGTGAAGGCAGAGAGGCGCCGTGACCTGGGCGGGTACGAGAGCTCCTCCACGCTCATGAGCAGTGAGCTGGAGACCACCAGCTTCTTCGATTCAGATGAAGATGACTCCACCAGCAGGTAGGAGAGCTTAAGTCTTGGAGAAACACTGACTTCTCCCTTCCTCCTAGCACAGAGACAGGCCTTTGCAGGGCACAGTAATCCTGCACTGCAGGGCCTTTGCTCAAACTGTCCCCTATCTCAAGTCTCACCTAGCAGCCCCTTCTGCTATTGCCTGTCCCCCAGTCCATGTTGTGCCCCTGCAATCCTTTATTCCCTATGCCATTTCTGTGGCTGTCTGCCAGAGCCACCACCCACACAGCAGAACAGCTGAGTCTCACTTTTTTCCTCTAGGTTTAGCAGTTCAACAGAGCAAAGCAGTGCTTCCCGTCTCATGAGGAGGCACAAGCGACGCCGGCGGAAACAGAAGGCTCCACGCATTGAGCGGGTACGCAGGGGCTGGGTATCCTTAGGGGGAGCAGTGCAGGGTAAGGTGGGCTATTGAGTGAATCTCTCCACTTAGCTCCAGGGCTGATCAGTGAGTGGGCTGTGTTTGCTTTGCACACAGCTCTAGACAGGTAGTGTCCAAGTGTTGAGACTTCATGAAGTGCTCAAGCCAAAGTAGCCTCAAGAGCTGTGACCACAGACCTTGTCCTGGCTGTGGAGAGGTGGTGAGGACTGTGGCTGTTGTCCTCCAGCTCTGTAAAGCTCCCAACATAAGGCCAGAATTGTGGGTGGTGGCTGTGGTGCCACAAGGGAATGGCAGGGAGCTGGGGCTGGGAATGTTACTGAGGCACAGGAGGACATCTCATGTTTCACTTACGTTGCAGTCATCGTCCTTCAGCAGCATCACAGACTCCACCATGTCCCTGAACATCATCACAGTCACGCTGAACATGGGTGAGTGAGAGGTGTGCATGGAGGCTGCAACCCTTCCAGAGTGAGATTGGGTGGTGCAGAGGGAACTGGGGAAGGGTCCAAGAAAACACGCATGAGCAGGAGTGAGGAGATGGATTCTGTGGTAAAGTGGCTTGTGTTGAACGTCGAGCTTGACTAGAGTGTTTTCTCTGTGACAGGGACGCAGGCGACTGTCATTAGCATGTGGCTTGTCTCTGGTTAGAGCTGCTTATGACTGCTCATTCATGGAGTCTTACTTCTTTCTCTTTTCATCCCTTCAGAGAAATACAACTTCCTGGGCATTTCTATCGTGGGACAGAGCAATGAGCGTGGGGATGGAGGGATTTACATTGGCTCTATCATGAAGGGCGGTGCTGTGGCAGCTGACGGCAGGATTGAGCCAGGAGACATGCTCTTGCAGGTACTTCACACCCACATAACCTCCATCTTTGGGCCTAGGAAAGCAGTTAGAAAGGACCCAGAAGCCTCCCTGCACACTTTGGCAGGCTAAACCCAGGAAGCTGTACTTTGAAGAGGGAAGCTGAGTCGCTGCTGACTGGGGAGCTCAGCTTCTGGTCATATCTCTGGGACTCACCTTTTTGTTTTCTTTGCAGGTAAATGACATCAACTTTGAGAACATGAGCAACGATGATGCTGTGCGTGTGCTGAGGGAGATTGTGCACAAGCCAGGGTAAGTATTCAGGTTGTTCCTTAGCTCCCTGAGCAGCTATGTGGTGTGTGCTTGGGGTGTGGGAGTCATGGCTTCCAGCAGCTCTGCAGAAGCTCAGAATTAGGGGTTCTGGTGTTGCTTTGACTCCTGGATTTTCATGCCCAGTAGAATAGTGATGGCTTTGGGTCATCTATGCCCCTTTTGTTGTGGGGATGCTGTGTCAATAACCATCACTGGGGTCATATAATTTTGTCCATGCTGCTAAAGAAGTCCATAACTGGAGGAGGATGAGGGCACCTTCTTTACTGGCAGCTTCTCTCTGTCTTGCTGGGAGAGCACTATCACAGAGCATCAGCCCATCATACAGAGTTTCTTTCACTGAGCTCTTGTTCTAACTCTCACTTTTTTGTTGCAGGCCCATCACACTGACAGTTGCCAAGTGCTGGGACCCCAGCCCCCGGGGCTGCTTCTCGTTACCCAGGAGTAAGTGGATAGCTGACCCACCCTTAACGCTGGTGCCCAGCTCATGTGAGAGCCCTGCCTTAAGCACTTACTTGGTTGTTGTCTTGTTCCTCCCCTGTGTGTGTGACTCCATGTGGCACTGAATTGGGGTTTGATGGAATTTCAGCGCTCCTCTTAGGAGGCTGCTATGTTCTATTCCCAGGCCAAAATGCCCATGAGCCCAGCCCTCATTCCCACATCACGCTGGGGACGCGTTTTACTGGGGTAGGGAGGTCACTTGCTTGGAGCGCCAGAGGAGAGAAACCCCACCTTGAGCCATAGGGGAATCTCTCCTTCTG
Source organism: Rhinopomastus cyanomelas (assembly GCA_013400115.1). Lineage (NCBI taxonomy): Eukaryota > Metazoa > Chordata > Aves > Bucerotiformes > Rhinopomastidae > Rhinopomastus > Rhinopomastus cyanomelas. Next base: position 2,011,400 of record VXBP01005443.1, on the reverse strand, counting down.
CACCTCTCCTGCTGACCCTCCCTCTCTTCTTTCTCTCCCAGTTGCTCCCCAGCGGATCTGGGCTGGGCCAGAATCTCCATGCTCCGATCCGGGTGAGTCCCGGCAGATAACTGGGGATGGAGTGGGCTGTACTGAGTCCCTGTCACTCCCCAGAGGTTGATTTGATGAGGACATAATTTCTTATAGCTGACTGACTGATTCCTTTCTTCAATGCAGGTGAGCCCATCCGGCCAATCGACCCGGCAGCCTGGGTGTCTCACACAGCAGCGATGACGGGCACCTACCCAGCGTACGGTATGAGTCCATCCATGAGCACAATCACTTCCACCAGCTCCTCCATCACCAGCTCCATCCCAGAGACTGAACGTAAGTTCTTGTGCCTCTGTGCTCCACCCACTGCACAGCTTCCTCACCTTCACTGTGCTATAAAGGGAGCAATACATCTACTGGGGGACAGCTGGCATGGGCAACGTCTGCCCTGCCCAGGGACCAGGAAGGAGTCAGCTCTCACCAGGGTGGAGCTTGGAGCAGTGGGAGTTCTGCCCAAATGAATTCATGAGTGATTCATACTGTTTTTTTTCAGCCTATTATGGAAGGACAGTAGAATAGCCCAGGTGCAATCCAGGAGCTGTGGCAGGTGCAGAGGAAAGCCTCAGAGCAATTCTCAGTGTCATGTAGTGATAGCACGAGGGGCAATGGTTGTAAGCTGGAACACAGAAGGTTCCACATCAACCTGAGAAGGAACTTCTTCACAGTGAGGGTGGCGGAGCACTGGAACAGGTTGCCCAGGGGGGTTGTGGAGTCTCCTTCACTGGAGATGTTCAAGGCCTGCCTGGATGTGTTCCTGTGTGACTTGGTGTAGGTGATCCTGCTGTGTCAGGGGGATTGGACTAGATGATCTTTCAAGGTCCCTTCCAATCTGTAATGATGCTATGAGTCTGCTGCCCAACTTGTCCCTGCAACAGTCACTCTCCCAGGCTTACAGAAAGAATAGTGAATAGAGACAGCTAGGAGCAAAGAACATTGCAGTGGGGCAGAGTCCTGCCGAGCACAGGGCTCTTTTAGTTGATTTCTGAAGGCTTTGGGTGATTCTTACATACAGAGCCCTGAGGCAAGTATCTGGGGCAATAAGATGGGGCAAAAAGCCAGGAGCTTCTAAGTTTGTGATGAGCAGAGAATTCTCTGGGCTCTGTGGGCTCAGCTGGCAGCTTTTGGATCTCAGCTGCCTGGGATTGGCTGGAATGAAGTCAACTCTTGCACAAGAAGAGCTGGCTGACATGTGAAGGGCAACATCATAAGGCTGGGAGCAGGGGTTTGCACGGCTGTGCCCTGAGGCTGTCTACGATGTATTGTTCCCTGGCCCATGCTCCTGTGTGTGATGCCTTGATGTAGCCCAATTACCTTTTTTGTCCTCTTTATCTTGGCCTTCCTTCCTTCATCCACACCACAGGCCTCGATGACTTTCACCTGTCCATCCACAGCGACATGGCCACTATTGTCAAAGCCATGGCCTCACCAGAGTCAGGCCTGGAGGTGCGTGACCGCATGTGGCTGAAGATCACCATCCCAAATGCCTTCATCGGTAAGAGATTCTGCTGCCTGCGGCAGGGACTGGAGAATGGGTGGCCTCATTCTAAAGCAGATGCCTAAGGGACCACCTCTGTCACTGTAGACTAACTTAACCAGGGCAGAGTTGCTAACTGAACCTTGCAGTCCCTTTTCACCTTTTGGCTCACTTTGTCTTGACTCCAGTGAGGCCTCTGTCCTTCTCTCTTGCTGTATTTAACTCTGATATTTGGTGGCAGGTTCGGATGTGGTGGATTGGCTTTATCACCATGTGGAGGGCTTTACAGACCGTCGTGAATCTCGCAAATACGCCAGCAATTTACTGAAGGCTGGTTACATCAGACATACCGTGAACAAGATCACATTCTCAGAGCAGTGCTATTACATCTTCGGGGACCTCTGTGGAAGTATGGCATTGGGCATGGATGGAAGGGAGAGGATGGAGGGGGATTGAGGTCTTACAGCACCCTGTGGGGACAGAGTTACAGCCATTGCCATTGGGCTGGGTCCCTTATTCAAACAGATCCAGTTAGAGAGTGAGGAGGAATATTCCACCTTCCTCGTCATGCTGCTGGGTAGTGGAGCTAGGAGATAACACTGTCATCTACTATCTGGTGTTTTCTCCTGGGCAGCCATCATGGAGCCTTAGGTTTTATTGACATTGTCTTCGGGCTCTGAACTTCCAGCACTGGGAAGGGGATGGTGCTCAGATACTTGGGTTCTGGTCAAATAAGAGAGATGGGAGAAGTAGTTGGCAGGTTGAGCTGTATCTCTGATGTGGTCCTTTCCCACCATCTGATCTCTGTATTAGAGTGGCAGCTCAGACTCGTGCAGCCTAGATATTTTCTAGCCAGGAAGCACAAATGGTTGCACTGATGAGAATGAAGAGTGTCAGCTTCTTGGGTCTCCTTGTGTTCATCAGCAAGGATGGAGAGGGAGTTTCTTCATCACATGTGGTTGTCTGTCTTCTTGGATTAACCCCCTTTCTCTGCTTTTTTGCAGACATGGCAAATTTGTCTCTTCACGATCATGATGGCTCCAGTGGTGCTTCTGATCAGGACACTTTGGCTCCTCTCCCCCACCCAGGAGCTGCACCCTGGCCTATGGCTTTCCCTTATCAGTATCCACCACCTCATCCATACAACCCCCACCCTGGCTTCCCTGACCCAGGCTACAGCTATGGAGGGGGCAGTGCAGGCAGCCAGCACAGTGAAGGTGAGTGAAAAGGTCTAAAACATGCCTGCACGTGCCTGTTCCATACAGGGAAGCATCAGGAAAAGCCCTGTATGTGGGGGGAGCCAGGGCAAAAAGCATCTCGGAAGGGTTGTTTGGGCTTGAAAGGAGACTGAGAGCATACAGTGCGCTGGTGGATGGCAGTGCTACAGCATGCTGTAGTCCTCTCTTGGCTGGAAGAACAGCCTTTCTTCCTGGCTTGTCTGAACTGTCACCTAACCTAGCTTTGTGTACTTCACAGGGAGCCGGAGCAGCGGTTCCAATCGCAGCGGCAGTGAGAGGAGGAAGGAGAGAGAGAAGACCGGGGAGTCCAAGTCAGGCGGCAGCGGGAGCGAGTCAGACCACACCACGAGAAGCAGCATGCGGCGTGAGCGCGCAGCCAGTGAGCGCTCCGTGCCGGCCAGCCAACACAGCCAGCGTAGCCAGCACTCTCTGGCTCACAGCATCCGCAGCCACCACAGCCAGCAGTCGTATGGGCCACCTGGCCTCCCCCCTCTCTTCAGCCCCCCTATGTTGCTGATGCCTCCACCACCTTCAGCCATGGGGCCCCCTGGGGCACCACCAGGTCGTGACCTGGCCTCTGTGCCCCCCGAACTGACAGCCAGTAGACAGTCCTTCCGAATGGCCATGGGCAACCCCAGTGAGTTCTTTGTGGATGTAATGTGAAGCTCCCTGTACCCTGTCTGTCTGCCGCCCCTTCTGCCCTGCTCCATCCCCGTCGGTTGTCTCCTAGGACCAGCCCTGGCTTCACCCCTTGGGGTTTTTTTTGTTTTTTGGTTTTTTTGTTGTTTTCTTTTTTTTTCTTTTTTTGGTCTTGATAATGAGAAGAAAAAAAAAGGGAAGAAATAATAAATGGAACTAAACTTTGATTCTAATCCCTCCTCGAGCGAAGTGGATGGGCCTGGCATGCCTGCTGGGTGCTGCCAGCCCATCCCACCAGCAGACTTGTATATTGCTGATGGTAATTCCCTTCTGCCGTCCTCTCTAACCCCATTAATCCACACCCATCCCGGAGCCCTGTGCTGCTTTGCCCGTATGTCACTGCTGCCTCGGTCCTTCCACCCTAAACATCTCTTCTTTCTTTTCACCCTTTTGTGTTTCTTCTGTCAAGCAGCAAAGAATTACGGGGTGTTTGACTTTCTCTGAGCCTGCCGCCGGTGGGTGGGAGAGCTGGAGCGTGGTGTGGCCCGGCACGAGGACACAGAGCTCCAGGGACGCTGGGCACGCATGGCGCTGAAGATGGCTTCTTTCCTCCCCCTCATGGAAGACACCCTGCCCTTCCCACAGCCCTGAGAGGGGAGCAGGGACCAGCCTTATATATGTGTTTTAAATCCCATTGTAGTTGCCTTTTGGTTAATGCATGAATGTTCCAGGGCTTCAGTGCCTCAAGGGAGTGGAGAGAAGCTGCCACTTCCCTCTTGCCTCCCTCCTTTTTTCCACACACTGGGACGGGTCCAAGCCATGGTAGGACCCTCCTTTACCTTGTCGAAGCCACAAGTCACAGGGCTGAGACTGTACGTCTCCATTCAACCTGGAGTGGCCATGGGTGTCTGCGCGTAGTCTTGCGCAATTCAGGCCCTGCATCTGCCCCTGGGTGTCCATCAGGGAATTAAGGGCACAGTTCTGCTCCTTCCATCCTGTTTTTGCCCTCCTGCCTGCAACACAGTCGTGCCTATCCCATCCCATTTGTAGGGCTATCCTATGCCTGGGGCTGGCTGCTGCTCAGCAATGTGATATCTTCAAGAGCCTGGGTGGAGTTAGTAAGGAAGGGGCACATCCCGCTCACTTTTATACTTTCAGAAAAGTTTGAGATCCCCTATATTTACTCTGTGGAGGGCTCAAGCTTGCCTTCCCCCTCTGCTCAGTGCTATGAGTGCTGCTGGCCTGGCTGCCAGGAGGGATGAGGCACTGGGATGGAAGTAGGATGGCCTTGCTCCCTCCAGACTTCGGACAGGAGTAATCTCGGAAGAGAGGCTACAGTCTGAACTGAATCCTCTGAGCTTGCTGCCTCCAGATGTGCTGGAACACTCGAGTCCCTTTGCTCCAGCATTTCCTGCCCTTCTTTTTTCCACTTCTGGGTACTCAGAGATGTGCCTTGGGCTGGGGGCTGCCCCGATGCCCAGGGCCAAGCACGGTACAGTACAGACACTTGATCCTGCTCCTATTGGTGCTGGTGCCCCGGCGCCTACTCCTGCTGCGCCGTGGTTTTCTCCACAAGTGTTGCCTCCTCCTGTCTTTCCTGAGTTTGCAGTTTTTATATGCTGGAGATGAAATGTATTTTGTTCTTCAGGGGTCTGCACTGGCCCTGCAGCCCCTCTGCCAGGCTCAGTTCATCTCCCTGTGCCTCCTAAATCCTTTCCTTCCCTTGGACCCAGCCTGCCCAGTGCCCACTCTCTGCCATTCTGTCCCCAATCTAGGCACTGGCCAGCTGCCACCTGTCTCCTCTCCTGATGCCACCCAACTGCCCTCCCCGATCCTGCTCACACCCCCTCCCCTGCCCGCTGGGTTTTATAAAACAAAACCAACCTCCTTGTTTTTATTTATAAACATAGTTTTATTGGACTCCTGCCTTGTGTTGGGTTTTTTTTTTTTCCAACATTGACCCCTGTCCTCCTGCCTTTCGCCCTGCAGTGAGATCCCGAGCCCTGGCTGCCTCGTCACCAGCTGCAGCCCCTGAGCCTGGCCCGGGATGGTCTCTCGGGGTCACCCGTACCCGGTGGATGTACAGCGGGGAGAACCGGAGCTGGTCTGACGGTGGGCGGTCGTGGGAAGCTCCGGGAGTGGGAGGCTCGGAGGGGATCTCAGCAGCTTAAGGCCTCTATGGTCCCGAGTAGCCGCCCCCGCCACACTCCTGAGCCCTGCAGGCAGTCGCCCGGACAGTTACCCTTCTTCACGGACCACAGCTCCCTGTATGCACCGCGCGACGGGACTACAGCTCCCGGCACTCTCCGCGCTGGCCCTGCCTCCCCGCCTAGCCGGTGTTGCGCACGCGTTGTGTTGGCGGGACGGCGCGTGCGCGCATCGTCTCTGCAGTGATTGGGGGGGCGCGGGGGAAAGGGGGGGTGTTGGCCGCCATCTTGGGCGCTGGGCTGCGAGTAGCGGCGGGCGGCTGCAGGTGAGTGAACCGAGAGCTGTTCTCCTTCTCCCCGGTGGGCCGTGCGGCCCTTCTCCAGGCGGTTTCCTGCGTCGGGTTTCGTTCTGAGCCCCTACCCGGGCGGGGGATGAGCTGCCGCGGGTGGTGGTTCCCAGGGCGCGTCGCCGGGGGTGGGGGTCTGCGGGCCTGTCCGTAGGGTGCGGCCCGGGCGGGCTGGGGGACCCTCCTGAGGTGCAAGGTCACTCCTGCGGAGCGTAGTCCATGCTGCTGCCCTTGAAGAGGGGTGGGGGTACCCCGAGAGCCATGCTGTCCACTGTAGAACGGGGCTCCTCTGAGGAGCTTTTCTCGACTCCTGTGAAGGTGTGCGGGGCAAGCCCAGCTGAGGCTGGTGCATCCGTTCGTGCCCTGCTTGGGATCGAGAGGCTTTGTTACTGCTTCTGTTGATTAGCTCTGTCTGGAGTACCAAGGTCGCAGCCCTGCGGTGCTGGACCTGCGGAGGGCGGGGATGGTGGAGCTCTGTGTGCGGCACAGGGTGCTGAGGAAAGGCCCCTGCCTTTGCCTGAGCAAAGGTCTTGTCGTCGGATCGGGCAGGAACTCTCCTTAAAATGACTTGTCTGTACCACTGATACAAACGTGAGTTAGGTAGGTTATGGCTTGCACCCTCTAGCTCCTTCCTGTAAAACCTGCTGAGGCAGAACGTCGAGCTGCTGATGCTAAACGGTGCTACTTCTGAGGCTTAAAACAGACTCTTATCCAATGGCACTTTTAGATACATTTCCACTTCCGTTTTTCTTTGGGCTGGGCTTTTGGATTTAGAAAAGCTGCAGGAAATGTAGCCCATGTTTATGATCTAGTGCCGCTGATGTCTCTCCCCGCTAGGAAATTACTGCCCTCTGACCTAGTCTTCTCCCTATAAGCTGTATGATTCCATGATCTGTTTTCTGGTTGCTTTAGTATGACGAAGCTGCTGTCACATTTTGGCCCCAGGCTGCCAAAATCCGAGCCTGGAACTTTCCCAGGTAGGTGAGTCTGAATGACTTCTGTGGCTCAGAAGTCTAGGTATTACAGGTTTGTAACTGCATATAAGTTTATTTGGTGTCTTGTTAGGCAATGTTTTCAAATCTGTAGCTACTATTTTTTCTTATAGTAGAAGCTGTACTTCTCCCTTTGAGGTCTTCTTGCAGGGACAATCTCTAACGAGATGTTGCCAAACTGCCTACTTCCATATTTTTCCTGTCAGAAGGGAGGCATCATTTTTCCTTTGTAGGAAGTACCATGTTACTGACATCTAGTGACAAAGAAAGCTCATGTTCTTTAGGCTGCAGACTGGCCATATTTTTTCCAGAGAGGGTATCTGAGATAGGCTTGAAGGGTGTTATGGCTGATTTATTCTCCCTCCTGAGAGGGCACTATTTTGGCTTTTGAGAAGTTGAGTTTTGAGACTCTGAAGGGTTACATCTTGAGTTCTTTAAATCACAAATGACTGATGGTATCTTACTGGGTTGGTTTTTTTTGTTGGTTTTTTTTTTTTTTAATGGAGTGGGAACAGTCACTGAACAGAACAGTCTTTGTAGAGAAACTTCCTGTGACTCTGGTTAAACTTTTCTTGTCTCATCCCTGCATCAAGAAATAATAAAGCCAAGACTGTCTTTTGCAGCATAACATTTTTCACTGGCTTAGTTATAGCACTTACAGTGCTAGAGACCATTATGGTATTTAAAGGCCGTTCTTAGGGTTGACCAGAGGATGAATAGAGGTAAGCCTGAGGTGCTAAAATATAATTGGTCTGTATGGCAAAGTCAACCTCTTGCCTTTAGTGAATGACCTACAGAGTCAAAAGTTACTAGCAAGGCATGTATTGTTTTGATCTGAGGAAGGGGTTGTCAGCTCAGTTAAAAGCTTGCAAGCTGAGACACAGAATGTGGAATGCAGTTATCTCCTCTACAGTAACAGTAGAAAGAGGAAGACTTGACAATTCAGGGCACGCAGACTATTACTGGTCTGCAGAATCTAAAGTCTTCTCAAGCTGTAGTCCTTGTCTCTAGCTTGGTTTGTTAGAAGATTAGTAGAATGCAAGTTGATGTTCAGTCTGTAGCTCAGGAGTGAAAAGTGAGTAGAAATTGCTTCAAACTGACTTGAAAACTTCCTTGGAAGAACTGGTAGACATGGAGGAAGACTTTGGGGCTATTCAGATAATACTGGACTCAAAATAAGGTGGAGAAGTATATTAAGTGCTGTTCCTGTGATGTTTTACCAGAGTAAGGGAGCTTCTTGTGTTTCCCTGTGTCAGTATTTATCTCCTGTTACTTTCTAGACTGGCTGTGTGCAGTATGACACATAGAAGTAGACTGTAGGAGGACAGCCTGATAAGAGTTGAACCGGCTTCTTTTCCTGCCCACTAGTTATGGGGATTTATGGGATTGGTTTAAAATAGGAACAGTTTCTCTGAAACTGATGGGTTTATCTCAGTAGCTCTTTAGCTAACGTTATACCTCTTAATTGAATTATGCATCCGGTCTTCCCCAGGATGAACTGATTGCAGCTAGTCTTGTTTAAAACCAAATGCAGCCCCTGGCCTCCTGGAAAGTGGCTAATGCAGCCCTCTAAGCAAAGCTTAGATGCTTGGATTAACTGTTGGAGTGATGACATTGTTGTAAACCTTAAGCCTTTTGGTTTGATAATGTCTGGTGCTAGCCTAAAAGGACTGGTTTTCTGAATAACCCCAGCTTGCCAGAGCAGCCCAGCCAAGTCCCCTCCTGCTTTAACTGCTGTTGCTTGTCCAAGATCATACTGATTTCTGGAATTCAGAAAGCATTACAGTGGGGGATTTACCTTCAGCCCCCTGGGTGAGAGCTGCGATACCTTTAGTGTTTTTCTCCTGGATGAGAACTCAAGGAGCTAATGTACCTTGAACTGCTTAGCTGGATAAGCTCATTAATGCACAGAAGACTGACTTACCGTTAAGCCAGACCCCAAACTTCCTTTTAATAGACTCCTAAATGGGTTGGTTGCTTTACACCAGCTTATTACCTGACTTGTGATTGCTGTTTCCTAGATGAGCTGTGTAGATTAGAGGAGCGTGTTTCCCTGTTTTCATCAAACTAAGTGGTGTCTGTGCTGTGGAAAACTTGTAGCCCCTTCATGGCAGTGACAAACCCAGAGTAGCTGTGTCTTGGGCTCCCTACTGATCATCCTGTGTTTATTCATACCCTGTACTTGATGGTACAGGAAACTCAGTGAAGCAAACAGCTTGTCTCACAGTGGGGCTGTGGCCAGAACTGCTGTGCAGACATGCAGGAGTCCCCTCAACTCTGCTGATGGAGCCTGAGGGGTCATGTCAGGGCTGTGTTGAAGGTAACCAGCAGACACTGTAGCATGGTTATTTTCAAAATTTCTGGAGACTGTGGTGAGAATAGCACCTGTGCAACTGGCTTAGCAAAATACAGCTGACCCAAAGGTGCTGTACTCAGTGTTCACCAAATCCTGAGCCTGTTGGTGCTTGAATGATCATGTGAAGCTGTATTCACATTGTTAGGAGCCGTGTAAGAATTCCTGTCCCAGCTTTTGAGCATTAGTTCTTGGGCTGCTGTGTTACTGCTGTACCTCTGAAGAAAGAGCATAGAGGTTTTGCTGAACAGACTTGCCCTGATAGTGACTAGGGCTGGCTAAATAGTTCAGCAGCTTCTGTCTTCACTGAACTTGGAAAAAATGGAAAGGAAGGCTACAGATAACTGCATTTCCTCTTGCCTGAGGTAAAAATACCAGTATGGGACTGAAGTTTATGGTGACTCCAGTACTATTAGGCTGTAGGCAGATTGCTAATGACATGTTTCCTCCGGATGTACTTCATTCCTATAGGAACAGAAGCAGCGTCTCTTGCCTGGATGGGAAGCTGTAGTTACTGCAGCCATGTTGCCTCATACCACTGCAGAAAAAGGAATTTGCTGTTTCCCAATCGATGATTTTGAGTGGATCAGCTTTTCTCCTTTTTTTTTTTTTTTTTCACTTGTGCAAATACAGTTACAAAATGTGGTGTAAGTTGAAGCTATCGCTGTTCCTGCAGGTGCAGAGAAAGATTAATGGTCTACATAGCGTCACCTTCAGGTTACAGGACAAATGCGCTAGAGAAGATCACTTGTTTGGATGTTTGTACCTCTGAGATTTAGGCTGGAATTCAGTTTTGTCTTTCATGCCCTAATGACTGCAGTGTTACAGTGTTTCATTACTGGTGTGATGCTGTGGTTTCTCAAGTGGAGAGACTATGCACCACGCCAATACGATGACCAAAGACAGAGAATTGGTACTGGTTGCTGTGGTGTTTCTGGAAGAGTTTTTGCAGATACAAGCAAACTTCTGCAGAAGGAACAAACTGCTTGTTAGTCTCCTCCTTGTGCCAGCTCTGTGCTGTGTTGTTTATTTTTCTACAGCTACTCTAGATCAGAATTCATGAAGAAACAGTGGAAGGTTTGGGTATGAGGTGCTGCAGGAGGGAGCTGCTGAATCTCCCCTAGCTAAATGCAAGTTTAGTGCATCATCTCACTAGATAGCTCCCAGTTCAGCCACTTGTTGCATCCCAGAGCATGTGAAGCTATTGACAGCATAGTAACAGGGTCCTCCTGCCTGAGCCTACGCTCCTGACTGCGCCCACATGTTCCAAGTATGTTGTGTGATGAAAGTCTGAAAGGTCAAAGTCTGGCTTCTGGAGAACCACTCATCTTTAAGTCAGATGTAACAGAACATTTCCCATCTGTGATAGAATTAGTGGACAAAAGCAAGTTTTGAGATACCATACTGTACTTTGTCTTTATCTGCCTTTCTCTAGACCCTCTTTGTTATGGCCTGCAGCAAACTTGCTGCAGACTAGCTTCTGGAGCTTCATCTAACGTGTTGTCATGGTTTGAGAGAGGAACAGTCCCTATCACACATCCCTTGCACAGCATGAGCACTGACAGGATTTGAAATGAGTATGCTTGATTCTTTTTCTGAGGTGCACGTTATCACATCAGTCGCTGTAGGGCCAGCTAATCCTGCTGCTTTTCTATTATGTAACTGCTGAAACACATTCAAATCCACATCCCAGCATTCCGGTTTTATACAGGTTTGCTTTTCTTGTCTGGCTGTATGTTTGCCATAGTTGCTATAGTAGTGTCTTAATGCTCTCCTTTTCACTGGAATGACAAAGCATTCTGTAAAGGCGTTTCTATGTAGCAGTAACGCTTTGGCTTTATAAGCATGTGTGTGGTCTGCAGTGCTCTTTTCATGATCCTTTACCTACCTAATTTTTTGTTAAAATGGAAGTATATGGGTATGCAAGTGCTTGGCAGCCAAGTAGGAAGTGAGCTAGCCTTAGGTATTTGTAGGAGCAGTGTTCAGATGCTAGGTCTCACTCCTGCCCTTGTAGCTAGGCAGTTGAAAAATGCAGAGTGTATTAGGAGAGGACTGTTGTTCCTAAATTAATGCCATTAGTCACCAACTGGTATGAATTCAACATACCTCTGGACCTTCTCTGTAACTTAACTAGGATAAATCCATCCATCCTATATGCAGAAATTAGGGCTGTAGCTGGCAGTGTGGAGCAGGTCGCCATATGTTCAAGCTAGTGAAACAGAAGGAGCTGCAAAGCTCTGAAAATGCAGTTGATAGACCATTAACCCAAAGGCTTCAGCTAGAATAGTCTTGGTTTCTAGGCACTCAGTGATAAACAGTTAAAGAGACAGGCTTTACTTTTAAACTGTGTCTTGGAGTGAGCTATTAGCCTGAGGAAGCTCAAAAACAGTGTAGGGCAAACTCCCTAGAAAAGGCTGACTGTGGAGAGGAGCTGAATGAGTCACTGAAAGCTGATTGAGCAATGCTGGGAAGCTTTCTGAGTCATGTCGCTTATGCACACCAAGCAGATGAACACATCTCCTGTAGCTGATTTCTTATTCTGGGGTATGCTGATGCCAGCAGCCATTGAGTCACTGAATGTCAGTCTCAGATTAATTTGAGCCCTGTTCCCTGCAGTTCTTAACCATCATGAGCACTAGGGTCTTTGCTTTTCAAAGCTGGTGTGAAAAGCTATTCATTATTTTAAAATGTATGGAAGATCATACCAAGTCCTAACTAAATCCCTTGTTCGAGTTGCAGTGTAACCTTGAAATAGTTGAAAGGAGTGTCTGTGCAACTTGCAGGGAAACACAAATGAGGATCAAAACAAAGCAGGCTTATTTTCACTGCAGCCACTTCAAGGAGAGCCATTGTCATCTTAGAGAGCTGTTCTTCCTCCTAAGCTTTAAGCAACTTTATTTTGCGTTCTGCTCTTTGTATGTCTTCCCTCTCATCTGTTCATGTATCTCTGAGCTAGTCATTCCGCCTCTTGAGTTCCCAGCTGCATCGATATGCTTCCATTAGCTGATGGAAGTTAACTGTAGTGGAGAGGGAGTATGATCACTCTGATCTTGTCTGAGAGGGATGCAATGCAAGACTCAAACAGAAGACTGGAATGTTTTCTCTGAACTTGTGTTCTGGGTAGATTTGGTGACAGAGAAAGGCACCACACCAAAGTGAACTTACTGTGTTGATATTGATGCCATTGTGCTGTCTCTGCTTGTGAGAACTGGAACTGTGCACGATGTTGGACTGCAGAAATGGGGCAGGGCAGGGAAAATCTTAGAATTGTGTTGAATGCCTTGTGCACCTGAGACTTCTTTGGTCCCTTGTGTCATTACACAGTAGTGCAGCAAGAGGTTTGTGCTGTGAGTGTCCTTCAGCTGCTACAGAACCTCAGTGGATAGGTACAGTTGGGTTAATCATCTAGAACTGTTTCCTTGTAGTCACTATTCTTAGCCCACATGACTTTGCTTGCAACCTAGAAGCACTTTATCAATGGTCTGACACAAATCGAGTTAGGTAAGTTATACCTAAGTGTGAATTCAGGTTTAATTTATAGAGCTGTAGAATTGTGGGTTTGTTGTTTTTCAAGCATTCAGAATCAAACCTGGTATGGAGGCAAGCTGCTACTACGTGTGTAGTAAAGGTAGTGTTATCGTGGGTCAGTTTGTGTGTGTAGCTTGCTGTTATAAACCAGACTGACCCTGATCTTATGGCTAATCTGTACCAAGTTTAATTGCCACCTCAAGTGTTAACCAGGGGTCCACAGAGCTAGTTCTTCCTTTTCTGACTTGAAGCTGTTCCATGTTGAGCTGCATTGCCAGCATAGCACTGCAAGTATGCATCAGCTGATCTCTCTGCATGGTCCTGTCTTGTAGCAAATGAGGATTTACAATAAGAACAATCGTGGACAGTAGTTGGGGCAAGGGGGATGGGTGTAGATATGAGGATATTCAGACTAGTAAGGGTGAAGTAGGTAAAAAGTGGCATAGAGGTGCAGTGATGGGACTGTAAGATGGCACATGAAATTCGAGGTGCATAAAGGTACAGTGGTGCATATAGGAGGTAAGTGGATTAGGGAGCAGTGGTAGTTCACCTGTAATGTGGTTAATTGCCTTGAAGACTGAGTGTGGTGTTGGAGTTACGACAGATGATGAAATAGTTTCTTGCTGAGTGGAGATTTGAAAATTTAGTCAAATATTGAGCAGCACTAGGAAAAGCTCAGAGCAGGATATGTATGATCATTATGTCATGGTTTGCTCACATCTTGAGTAACATGTGGAGCTGTGTGCTTGCTTCCAGAAGGAAAATGTTTAGGGAAAGGCACTGAGAAAGACCAAAGCATAAAGCAGTTTCCTTGTGATGAACAACTGAGCAAGGTGGGAACATGAAGACGGGGAAGATCTGGCTGGCCTGAAGATAAGAGTATGGAGTTCTTGCTTTTCCTGCACTGGAACTGGAGGCCATTAAACAAGTTGTGGGAAGGACGGAAGGAAGAAGGCGGCGGCTTAAAGTAAAAGGAAGGGCGTTTTATACGTGGTCATAAACCTGTGGGATTTTTTTTGGTCATGAGATGCTACTGATGCAGAGATTTGAGAGGATACTTGGCAAATTAAAAAGATCCAGTGAGAGCTCTAAGTTAAACTGCTGCAGGGGTATCTCTGGGAGAGTGTTTTCTTAACATTTTCTTACTATGTTACCTGACCGTCTTTGTTGCTCACTCAGAGACAAGATACCAGACCAAAAGATCTGCTCTGTGAACCAGTTCAGTTAGGAGCATACTGTGCATGGCAAGTTTGAAGCCTGAGCACAGCTCCAAGTGTTATCTCTATGAGGAAGCAGCTTTTCTTTGCACTGACCAAGAATTTTTTCAAAGACTAAAAGCTCTCGAATCATGCTGTATCTGCTATCACTCACTCTATCATGCTTTTACTAACACATGAGTTAAGCAGCAGTTGACTCTACTGCCTAGTACTGTGATGCAGTTTAAAATGCTGATCTTTTGGATAACTTAAGTGAAGACATTACAGAATGTGTTCTAAGAGGTGAGAAAATATAGCCTCATTATCTCAACATTTAAGCTTGTAGACCTTTCAAAGAGAAGGGTTTTAATTTCCAACATGAAGCTTGAGCAACAGTCCTATATGTGCTTTATAGGAATGTAGTAAATGTTTGAATCACTTGTTTTTCCAAAAACTATCGGCTTGGTGTGCTGGTGAGAGCTTTGTCTTCTGTATGCTCTGTGCCTGATCCTGTTGCTCATCAAAGTGGGTGTTTCCTTTATGCTAAAAATAGTGAAACAAATAACTTAAGAAGCATTAAAGCCTAAGAGATTTTTTTATGTCTAGGGTGTGCTTTCTAGGAATATTCTGGAAAGAGTTTGTAAGGTTCATATGATCAAGCTTTGACCAGTTACGTAAGCTTCCTAGAAACTGTTCTCTACAATGTAAGTCTTAAAGAGGATGCAGGAGATCTCCTTCGCCTTTGGTAGCAACAGTCCATATCTGAATGTGGAAGCCAGTACTATAGCAGTCCCTTGTCTGAAGTGAAAAAATACTAATAACAAAGCAATTTCCTAGAGCAGGCAACAAGTAGCTTTTGGTGTTGTAATGGTTTTTGGGTTTTTAGCATTTGGCCTGTATGAGAGACTTTTCACATGTTTGCTGAATTACAGCTTCTGCATTGGCAGGCTTGGTGGGCAGCTATGGGTTCTCCATGTTTTGAGGTTCTCACCCTGCATATTAACTGTTAGTGGCATCCTGTGTGCTTGTTAGCGCTGCCTGTGGCTCATGAGTCTGTGGTATGACCCCTTCCCTAAATTTGAGAACCTGGTTTTGTTCTGTTGGCCAGCAGGATTGTCTCTGGTTTCTGGCATAGGTGTGCTGGCATTGCTGCCAACTATGCTGTTTAGCCTTGGTCCCTGTAGGAGAGACAGCAAGCAGTTACAGGCAGCTTCGCCCACTCTAACTGTATGGGAACCTCAGACTATGCTACCTTTGTCTTGAAAGATTTGGTTACAGAGTTTTCCTGGAAGTAAATAAATTACTTGTATCCTGAAGTTACAAAGTGCAGCTAATGGGAATGGAATCAAAACAAACTTGAAAATGTCTTCTGTTGTAGATAGTGTCTCGGGCATCAAAAAATGTTGATGATAGAGCCACCTGAAGCCACTGACATGTGGCAGGAGGCAGCTCGTTAATAGCCAGAGATACTCAACCAGCATAATGTGGGAGTAAAAGCCAGGAAGCTCGCTGTCAAGCTTTGGGAAAACTGCTCGTCTGGCTAGTTTTTTGCTATTTTAACTTAACTGACTTTATTTTTTTCTTTCTCTTTTTAATGAGCACAACCAGCCATCTGGTTGCTGAAGACCCATAGCAGAAGTACGTATAATGTTACTGAGAACTCATTAGGTGTAGGTGTAAAAAACGTTAGTGTAAAGGCTAATGGAATTCTTTATTTTGCCTGTCTAAAATTAGAAATAGGGGCTGCACTTGGTCTAGCACAGAATTCATGTTCTGCAGGAGTTTTTTCAAATAGGCAGCTACTTCAGTTTATTAAACTTCTGGATACTCTTGGACTTCCAGGGTAGAAGCCTGGAGTGGGTTTTTTTTTGCCTCTGACCTGTGTTAATTGCTTTTTAATTATTTTTTTCCTGGCATTAGAGATGTTCTGAGTCTAGGTCACTGTATCTTCTTTTTTGCTGTGTTCCTAGACACATATCAGTTCACTGTCTCTAGGCCAGCCTCTCCCTGCCCTTCTGCCCCCCTGGGATAAGTGCGTGTAGGCTAACCCACCCTAACAGCAGTGTGAGGATGGTTGGTTATCTAATGCTTTGCAGTGCCACAGCAGAGAAATACTGGTTTCATCATCCCAAGACCTGCCTCAGTGCAATTGTAGTGCTCTTTCCTGGACTAAGCCAACAAAGCAGTTGCTAAAGTAGGTTCTACAGCTTGAACTTCATTGGATATGAGCTTATGTGACTCTAGGAATGTGATCTGGTAAAGTAGCTGTGTAATTTTTTAAAAATCCTCTTCAAAGCAATCTGCCTTTGAAGAAAGACAAGATTAGCAGTTTAAGAGGCATTTCTGTGGTACTACCTCCCAGCTAAGGTAGGTCATGGTTGTGATCTGCTCCAGTGGCATCCTATGACCAGGCTGCTCTCCATTTGGGCACTGAAGTGTTGCTTAGTACTGCTGCTAGGGATCAGTAGAGGCTGTAATGTTGCTACAAAAAAAACTGTAAAAGTGCTAATACAGCAGGGTGTACTTTCTGCTAAGAAGCCCCTCCCATACAGCAACAGGCTTGGTGACATCTCAAACACTTGTGTGAACTGTGTGCATGAAGACTCTGAAGTGCATGTGGTTTGTATTTCGGTCACCAGGGAGACAGACACTTTGTAGTTGAAATAGTCTTTGATTTGTTTCTAGTTCCAGGCCTGTTCTTTTTTCATGTTTAAGGCATGAGCCAGGTACTGCTTGAGGCTTGATCCATTAGTGCTGATTATATCAAAATAAGTGTCACCAGCAGGTCAAGGGAGGTGATTAACCCCCTCTGCTCTGCTCTTATGCGACCTCTCCTGGAGTACTGTGTCTGAAGTCCTCAATATAAAGGCATGGAGCTCTTGGAGTATGTCCAGAGGATGGCCACAAAGATTATCAGGGGGCTGGGGCACCTCTTTTATTAAGACAGGCTGAGGGAATTTTGGCTTCTCACCGTGGAGGAGAGAAAGCCCTGAGAGGATCTTATAGCGGTCTTCCAGTAGGGAAAGGGGGAAGGGGGCTACAGCAAAGCCAGAGAAAGACTTTTTACAAGGGGCTCTAGTAATGGGAAAATGAGGGCAATGTTTTAAAGCTCAGAGAGTGGGGATTTGAATTAGATCCTAGGAAGAACTTCCTCACTATGAGGGTGGGAGGCACTGGAACCAGGTTGCCTAGGGAGGCTGTGGATGCCCCCTCCATGGAGGTGTTCAAAGGCCAGTTTGGATGGGGCTCTGGAAAACCTAGCCTTGTGAGATGGGCCTCTGCCTGTGACAGGAGATTTGAAACGGCTGATCTCCGAGGTCTCTTCTGACCTAAATCATTACATGAATTAAAAGTAAGACTGCATCTATTTCAGTGTTAATTTGAAGCTTCAGTCCTGGCTACAGTATTCAGATTTGTGTGTTACTTGAGGGTGTGTGGTAGCTGTATATACTTTGCTAGACCAAAGCTTCCAAATTTTTTCAGACCAGCTCATGCAGTCACTCATCTGGGCCTCTCACAAGATTCCTGCTGTGGCTTCTTGGATCTTTAACAAGGCAGTTGATTCCTGATTGAGTCTCTGTTTGATGTATTCCTTAGGGGCAGTTCTGCAGCAAATGTGAGGGAACACTGATTTGGAGATACTGGCCTGTAGTGTGTTCTGGTATGTACAGTCTGTTCTGTACATTGGGAACACACACCTTATATGTAAAATCTCAGCAGATGAACAAGTGTAATCTAATTGCAGCAGCAAGGCTACTTCCTTCCTCTGCAGAGTAAACTACTGTTTATAATAGCCCTGTATCAGGTTCTCACCACCATAAGTATTGTGTCTTTCTGTTGAGAGTGTGTGTGAGGTGTCTGTGCTTTGACTGGTAGCCAGCAAGTATCCAAGTCTGTGCCTGCCGTACTGCTCGTGGCAATGCAGCCTATTGATTTATTGCCCTCTCTTGCTTCAGGTCTTAAGCAACATGGAAAGAGAAAACTAAAGTTCCATCATGATCGGAGGTTTATTCATCTATAATCACAAAGGAGAGGTTTTAATCTCTCGAGTCTACCGAGATGACATTGGGTAAGTGCTTCTGTTGCATCCCTCGTCTTTGCATTTCTGTCTCATTTTGATGCAGTCAGCAATCCAGAGCTGCTTTGTCCTGCATTAGCTGTGCATGCATGTAAGACTGCAACTCAACTTGCTGCTCTAGGCTTAGTTCAGAAAAAGAGTTTAAGCCCCAGTCACCTACAGATGGTAGTAAATGACAGCCTGCAGGCAAACCTCTTCTTTTTGGATGTTGGAGATGGTACTCCAAATGCTGCAGCAATGTGGGACTGCCATTGTGAGACTCTGTCAGCCCTACTGTAAATGTTGAAACTTTATAGAAGCAGTAATGTGGGAGTTGTCTGCCATGCACTATAGACAGGGATTTGAGTTAGTTTTAAACACAGATGTCTAGCAACAATTACAGACTTGCAGAGGACTGATCTTCTGAAGTAATATCTGCAAGCAGTGTCATAGTAACTGTGGCTTTACGCATAAAGCTGGCATTGTGCCCCTCAACTTTGTGTGGCAGCTTTGTATACGAGGGGCTCACAACTACTGGTAAAGTTATGGGGAGTGACAAAAACCTTCAGTAGATTATAGGTGTCTTGTTACACTTCACCTAGGTGTTACTGTGCACACCTGGATGGATCTATACAATCCTTAGTCTGCTGGTTCCTCGGAGGGCCCTTATTGGACGTCTTGTGCCATACAGTGTATGACACAGTGAATAGTGTATAAGGAACCTGATGTCAAGTGCTTGCACTGAAAACCTTGTGTGGTTTTCTTGCGCAGCAGTACTCTTCCTAGTGGATTTTCCTGAGTGCTAGGCATTAAGAAGAAATAAGTAAATTAAGCTATAGAATCAAAGCATAGCTAATGGAAGCAGAGCTGTGGTAGGTGTTAATTCAAAGTCTGGTGAGGAAATCCGTCTGGTTGGTGTAGGAAAAAACAGTTTGTGGCAGGTCTCAGCAATGAATAGCGGTTGGGTATGCTGTGAAGTAACTTGTTGCCATGGATTACAAAGAACTGTCAAGTCAGTTTGCCTTCAGCCTGCTCTGGTCTGAAGAGCAAGTCCCTTCTGGTTATGGATTGTGTACTGGAGGTTAACAGTTGAGATATAACTAGCAGCTAGTCAAGGCTTGCACTGTTTCGTTGTTAGAGTAGTTGTTGACACAGTGTCTGTAATAAGACTTCACCTAATGAGCTTTAAATCTCTTGGCTTGTTCTAAGTCAGCTAAGGCAAAGTAGCTTCTAAGGCTGACTGTGTTATTCCAGGACCTCCACAGAGAGCTGAGCCAAGGAAAGAAATACTGTACTTCTGATACAGAAAAGTACTGGCTACAAAGGTTTGCCTCTCCTCTGCTGTACTAACTTAGTTTTGAATATCTGTTAGGTGAAGCATTTCAGAGCAATTCAGGTCTGATTTAGTGAAGTTCCTCTATGAAGTAGGTATCACAGTGACTGAGCTGGTCAGTCTGGATTATAGACACAAGTTGAGAATGTGTTGTGGGGAGTAAGGGCTACTGTCACTGAAGTTTCTGGCAAAAATATTTGTTGGGGTTTGGGATTTTTTTGTGACTTGCAAACTTAAAGATAGGATTCAGCTTGAGATTATGTTTATTCAAGAAAGCCTTCTAATTCAAACATCTTTCTGGTTCTGGAGACGTAAAGTGTGAAATGAAGTAGGGGATGTGGTCTTCTATCACTTATCTTGGCTCATACCTCTGTCAGAGTGAGTCACTTGTGTTCGGTCCATGGTAAAGTACTTCCTGCTGGCTGGCCAAGCAAAACTGAAAATTGGAATTTCCTGCTTGATCCTACCTTAACTTTTTCATTTGAAAAAAGGTGCCAAAAAGATTCAAGTTTTTTCTCTGGAACTTCAGAAATCAGTGTTCTCTTCCCTTGAGTGAAATTCTCCATTCAGTTCCTGTAAAAGTGTCAGTCTTGTGACTTAGGTGGAGTTAGTGCTGGCCTTTAAGCAAGCTTGCTCCCCAAGGTGTTGGATTCCTTCTGAAACAGGTCTTCAGACTTGGTTTGGAATGTTTTAAAACATGTAAGCTGATTAAATGAGTTGTTTTAAAATGGCTGTGTCTTGTCTTGAGGTCAGGTTAATCAGGACTCCGGCTCTATAGCAAGCAAGTGCAGCTGGATATCTGCCATTTCCTGTTCTGAACACTAGCATCAGTACCAGGTTTACCTAGAAGCTTTTAGTATCCTGACCTTCAGAGGGAGCTAGGGAAAGGATTAGACATGATACTGGACTCAACTCTATAGGGGGTCTGTCTCTAACCAACCAAAGAACCAGGTGATAGGTTTCTAGGACAGTTGTAAATTGCAGGTCTGATGTGCTGGGCACTGAGCCCATCTGGTTTGTTGGGAGGTAGATTGAGTGGGAAATGAGCATAGCTGCTGCCTGCCTTCGTGTGGGTTCTGAGCGATTTACCCTTAGTACTTCTTGGCCCTGACACTTGTCCCTGGCATTCTGAAGCCTCAAGCAATATGTTGGGAGAGATTAAACATTATCTGTGGTTCTGAGAACCCCTTCCCTCTCACACAGGTTAAGGTTCTAAATAAGCACATGCTGGCTCAGATGTTAATGAGCTAAGTGACAGTGAAGAAACCTTTTCCCTTGACTTCGTTAAAAGCAGAAAAGGCAGAAGTACCACAAAACTTGAACTTTCTTCGCTTGCTACTTAGAATGGCTTTAGTGCATGTAGCGCGTTGGTCCATATAGCAGCTAGCTGCATGCATAAGCTGCTTCTTAAACAACAAAGCAAAGCACTATGCATTTAACTCAGGACACCATGGAGGAATCTACTGTGGTCTTCAAGTGCCTTATTCTTCAGTGCTGTATTCATTGAGGGGATCTACTTGCATTTCAGAACATAGCTATTAATAAAAATAAGCTATTTGAAACTGAGCAGCTTACATGACAAACTGCATGCACTTTAAATGTAATAGATGTTTGGTTTCTGAGCTTCTAATACATCACTTCAGCTTCATGGCTCTTGATCCTTGAGGAGAAAGTGCAAGCTGGATAGAGCAGTGTCTGAGTCTGCAGGATGTGCTGTATCTCTCCAGATGTGCTCTACCTCCATCAAACTTGCTGTATTTCCTGTTGGCTGGACCAAGCCAGAAAGCATCAACCCAAACAGCCTCATGTGAAGTGCTGTCATAGAAATGTCCACTCAGACTTGCAGCCCTGTTCTGAGGCAGACTGGGAAGAAGACACCTGATCCTGTATGGTCCTCAGGTTATGACTCAGAATGAGGATTTGGGGTTTTTCCCCCTCCAAGGCCTGTTAGCAGAACAGACTGGTTATCACTGATGTGATACGGATGCAGCTCATCTGGACTAAGTGCCCAGTTACTCCTAACATTCAGCCAAACACAAGTCTGTCCACGCTGGCAGCCTGACCATGGCATGTCAGTGTTGTGCCTTGCCAGGGCTTTGTTGCTGCTGCAGCTTGTAATTGTCCATCCAATACCACCTTGGCCTTTTGTGCCCAGGAATCGGGGGAGGGGGTGCTGTTTGGTCTCTCCTTATCTCTTGGATTCATTGTGCCTTGTGTGTGTGTTTCTAACCCTTTCTCTTGTTGCTGTCACTCCTCCTTTCTCCGCTGGCGCCATTTCTGTCCATCCCATCTCATTGGCTGCTGTAGCAATAGGTAAGAGACGCGTGGTAGGCCATGACTGGCTCTGCACAGTGGGCAACTGCCATGCTAGAAAAGCTTCACTCACTTGAGGCTTCTCCTCTAGCGTGTACCAGTCTGATGGCTGTTCTGGTTCTAGTTCTAGCGGGTTAGATCTTGCAGCTGGGAGGGCTAATTCTCCAGAACAAGCTGAACTTTCTTGGCAAGGCTTACTGGAGGGGAGGAATGGGGCTTTTAGGTATTGTTATCTTACAGATGAAATTGCTCTTTTAATGGAAAATCTAAGATAGAAATTAAATACTAAGTTAACTGAAATGTGCAAACCTTCTGGAGTAATAAAATTTGAAATATCTGAACGCCAGAATTTTGTGTATGGGGGTGTGTGTTTCTGATGAAGCTTCAGACCTTCCAGCAGCAAAAACCTGCTGTGGTAGCTTGTGTTCCTTTGAGTATCCTTTGCTTTTGAACTCCAATCTGTTTACTGGATTGTTGACAACCCCCAGTGCTTACGAGCATTTGTATGCCAGTATCCTTGCTTGCGAGGATATTGTTACTGTCTGCTCTCAAACGTGCTTCTGTGCAGTCAGTACAGTGGCCTTGAGGCTACAGTCAGAAGACCCCCTGTTTTACACAGTGTCAGAGTATGAGTGATAAAACAGAACTAGACGAGTCTCAGCTTGATATGCAGACTGTTGCTTTAAGTCTCGGTCTTGTTGTATAAAGCACTTGGGCTTCCATTCTGTGTTCGTAGGGTCGGTCAACTTTAACTGAATTTGGGGAGTTTATAGTGACTTGTAGCTGTGAGATAAGGAAACTGTAGCATGGAAGAGCTGGCATGCAGAGTGCCACTTGGATATCCCTGCTTACCCAGGAGAGATTTGCTAATTGCCACCATTTATAGACACTTTGGATTAAAGATGGTGGCAGGGGAAGCTTGTACAACACTTTTTCAGCACTGTGCAGAACCTCTTCACTGTAAGTGTTACAGGGCCATCCAGTGCATCTAATGTGGTGCTACCAGCATATTGCACAATGGAGAACCCTAAGGCCATGTGCAGGAGGCCTGTTCTGAAGCCTGGCAGGCTTGAGAGGACGTGCAATGGGAAAGCAAGAAATGTTCCTAGTCCTGCTCACTGCTTTGAGCCTGCCCTTCATGGTGCCTGGGGTATGGAGGTGGGATGGATTAGAGACAAGAAGTTCCCTTTCCTGGTGTACCTAGGCACTGACATCTGTCAGGTGACCTGGGAAGGTTTTGCTGTTTTCCTCAGTGTAATGCCTGGGAGAAACTGCCATAAACAAACACTGTGGGAGACCACTGCTTGCTTTGGGGCAAGAGTGTGAAGGCCTGGGCATTAAGGGTAGACAGTAACTAGATCTTTGATCAAATCTGGGCTGCTCTTTGAGCCATAAGCTGCCACTGCATTTGTTTCCAGCTATGGCAATCAATTGAGAATTAGTAAGATGAATTGAAAGGGTCATTCCTGTGCCTTCTGGTTCCAGACGGAGGTTAGCTTCTCCTTCTGACTACAGTTGTGCTGTAGACCAAAGCTGCTTGGAGACCAGAGGTGCTCTGACTCTTCTTTGGTTTGTGCAGAACTTAATGTCTAACTGCTCAGAGCCTTTGCTTGTACCTCTTAAAGACATCCCCAGGCACCCTTCCTAAATGAGCTTGACATATGTAGTTCAGTGTCTGACTGTGATTGCATAAAGCTGAACTGTGCAGCCAGCTTGTTCTCGCGTATGCCACGTTAACTTCTCTTTGGCGATGATCTTGCAGGCGGAATGCCGTTGACGCCTTCCGCGTCAATGTCATCCACGCACGGCAGCAGGTACGCTCGCCTGTCACCAACATCGCCCGCACAAGTTTCTTCCATGTCAAACGGTCCAACATCTGGCTGGCTGCTGTCACCAAGCAGAATGTCAACGCTGCCATGGTATTCGAGTTTCTTTACAAGATGTGTGACGTGATGACTGCCTACTTCGGGAAGATCAGTGAGGAGAACATAAAGAACAACTTTGTGCTGATCTATGAGTTACTGGATGGTAAGGTTTTCCCTTATCTGCTATGTGATACTGTGCTTAGTCATTCTGAAAAACCTTTAGCTTAGTTCAAGGTAGTAATAATCCTTAACATATATTTAACATGTGTTACAGTTCAGTTACTCATTCTGCTTTCTAATGACACCAGTATTGGAAGTGTGGGTAACATCTCAAGCCTTGTGTGGCTTGTGGCTCACTTTGCTGAAGTGTTGGCTGCTGTGCATTCGTGTAAATGAGGCAGCTGGTGCTGGACCACAGCTGCTGAGTGGATCCTGTTTAGCCCTGGGGCTGTCTTTATACAGAGGTCTCTAAAGAGGGCTATCAGCAGCACCTCTAAGGACGGCCATCCCAGATGGTGACCAGGCGGCTCTGGCACTGTATGGTATCTGTGACCCTAGGTTGCAGTTGGTTGCCACTCTTGGGAGCAGTTCTGAGACAGAAGGAAATCAGTAAAACTTAACCTGTGCTGTCTCAGCCCTACATCCCCCAGTGGTACAGTTCCAGATTTCACCATAGAGTTATAATACAGCGTCCCTTCAGTTGCTCATGATAACCAGCCTGCCTGTGGAGATGATCCTTGAGTTGTACCCATTTTGCACTCTTTGAGCACTATATGTTAAGTGTTAAGTGCACTGCCTGGCTGTGCTTAACATCTGTTTCTCTCCCATGCTGAGTATGTTGAGCACCTTATTACTTCTTAAGAAAATCAGAACTTTCAAGGAAATGCTGTGAAGGTAGATTGTTCTGCTGTTGTATAAACCCTTTTTAGTGTTCCTTGTCTGTTTTTGGAAAAACTCTTCATTGTCCTCTGTGCATTTTGCTAGAGTAGTTGATAAGCTCCAGCAACCAACTGAATGACTAAGCAGTGTCCGTGCACCAATAGATTCTTTCCTTATAAGAATGGTTAGCATAGTTGCATGTTTATACCTTGCAGCTCTGAACTGACCTTATTCTACCCTTCTGTAGAAATCCTGGACTTTGGCTATCCTCAGAACTCTGAAACAGGGGCCCTGAAGACTTTCATCACTCAGCAAGGCATCAAGAGTCAGGTAACCAGAGGAGTTTAGGGTACAGTACTCCTCTGCTTGTTATTTTTCTGTAATCCTGTTCAGTCTTAGTTGCCTGCTGTGCTGAGTGGAGATGCCAGAGTAGATTGAGAACACCTTGGCGGGGAAGTAGCTCAGTGATATCTTGTAGCTGTCTCAGTGCTTGTGTGACCTCATGTTCCTGGTGTATGGCGGTAAGATGTAGGAGAAAGGGCCCTGAGCTAGGATAATGCCATACCCTCTTATGTAAGTGATTGCTGGCTTTAGGCTCTGCTCTGTGTCCACTTCTGGCAGAGGATAAACAAATCTACCTGCTGAACCAGAAATAGCTCTTCTGTGTATGAGTCTCACTGAGCAGGTCTTTTTCCACTAGCCTTCAGTGCTTTGAGCTGTCGGGCTTTCACGCCTGCCTTGTAATGAGGCATTCTTTGCAGATCTGGCTGTTGGTCAGGAGGCTGATGTTACTGTGGTTCTGGCTGTAACATCTGATTGCAGAGGAGCATCAGAACAGACTGGCATTTCTCAGGTTAGGTGAGATTCTCTGCTGTGTATGTGCCACAGTATTAAGCCTTGCAACTAAGTTTACAGGCAGGTGGAAGATACAGGGCACCTGGGGGAAAATACACTTAAATTGGACAATTCTTTGGAACCTACTTTAATCCTACTCCGGACTACAGCCCACAGAACTAAGCTTCATCTGGGGTAGCTCATGCTCAACATCTGAAACCAAAGCACTGTTACAGTCACTGTCCCTCAGATCCCCAAGGAATATTGTTCACTTTGTCCGTCTAACACAGCTATACAACTCATGATGAGGACTTAGCCTAAACTCTTGTCCTGTCCCCTGTGTAACAAGTGAGTCGGGTAAAAAGCTGGGAGTCAGTTGTTGTAGCAGAGATCTGGGTGAATCTTCAGCAGCCCTAAGGTACAAACAGAAGTGAAGTGCTAAACAGAATCCTACCTGGTGGCTGGTTTTTTTTAGGGTAAGCAGAGCTTGGAGGCTCTGCTGTGTCAGCTCTGTTCATGAGTGCTGTCTTTCTAAGAGTGCCTTTGTAAACTCCTACTAGTAGCAAGACTAGCTGCACTTCTCAAGAAGGTAAGAGAGAAGCTGCCCCTGAGCAACATATTTCCAGCTACAAGAGCAAGCAGTGTTTCGTAAGAGGGACTATGTATGTCAGTGTCCAGATGTGGGTGCATCCGGTCTCGGTCCCCTGTCCCAAGCCCTGGTTAAATGACTCTGGCCTTCTGCAGTATGATATTTTGGGCAGTCAGCACTTGAGTTAGCTGAGTCAGCTGCTGTTCCTAGGAAAACTACTACCCTCACTTCCTTCCTTAGCTCTTTTTTGCCTTTGTATGTTCTAATACTCTTGCTGTTTGTCTGCAAACCACTGTCACAGCATCTTGCTTCATTCAGCAGCAGGTTTAGTTCTTCCCTTGCGAAGAGGAGTTTGTACTTGAGCTTTACATATGTAAGGAGTTGTTCTGCTATGTGTGGGAATTTTTGCAACTCGGTTCAAAAGGCAGAAGTAATCCTTTCCAGGCACAATATGGCATGTGCAACAACTGAGACAGTACTTGCAGTACTTCCTTGTCTGTTCTGATATATCTAGACTTCAACTTCTCCTTCACTTACAGCAAAATTCTGGCAGATACTTTGGATCAAACTCTGAGACTGGGAGTCTGTTGTCTGTGTTTTCTTATTCCCTGCTTAGTTCCTGATGATGCTTTCCTTGGGCTTGTGTCCTCCTGAATTTGAGGAAAATCAACAGTTATGGCAGACTTTCCAAGCTCTTTGATTTTGTCAATGGAAGATCTGTAATATACTGAGCTGCTGTGCTCTGAATGCTCAACCTGAATAGTCACAGTGCTCTTTCCAGGGTTGGTGATCTTGAACTAAAAGATATGGTTTTGGGACTTCCCTGCTTAGAGCTGCCACCAGCTGCAGGAGCCCAGGAGACTGTCTGATGGCTGTCTGCCTTTAGCCTAGTCAACATCCTGGCAGCTGACAAGTTTGGATATTCTTGTCCCGGTTTAGCTGACTTTTCCAACCTGGGGAAGTTCCCAGTCTCAAGGAATTTCAGATCTGGGTGCCTTCAGTCCCTCCCTTTGGGAGCACTCATGCTGCTGGGTGATCTCCAGCTTTAGCACTCCCCAGGCATCTGCTTCCAGATCCATCCAGTGACTTGCTGTATTGACCAGTTCATGGCACTGATGCTCTTGCAGAAAATGGCAATGCTGGCACATGATCAGTGTCCCTTTGGAAGCCAGAGAATTGTTTATCTACTTGTGCCTCTTGCTGCTCTTAAGCCCAAACAAACTATTGAACATAGCAGATAAGGAGGTGCTTTATGTGGGACAGGCAAGGGAGGTGCTCTGTACTGCATTGAGCACTTACCTAGGCAGCTCCCAGGGGAGAGTGAAACCTCTGTTTGAAGAGTGGCCAGGTCTGTGAAACTGGAGCTGCTGTGGTTGTAAAGCTGAGATCATACAGTGCCACCCTGTGGGCCCAACACAAGGCTTCTGCAGCAGAACCCACTTCATTGTGCAGTAGTAGTGGTGGAAGAGACAGAATTAACAAGGGTATAACTATATGCAGGACACAGAATTAAGTTGCCTGGAGTCCTTAGTGCCTGGTACTTCACATAGTCCTGGTAAACATCCAGGGCTACCCTTAAGAATGGCAACATGGAGAGTCCGTTCCGTGCAGGAACATTACCTACGGGGAGGGATATTTGAGTTGTCACTCTCTCTGCTCTACCTTGTATTTGGGGGGTGCATAGTGCTCCAAGTCTAAAAACCGTTTCACTGCTAGGAGTTTGCTGAGTGAAGGAGCTGAAGGTCAGAAGCCCCTCATGTTGTTCGTGCTAATTAGCTACTAATTAATGATTAATGACCTGCTTTGTTTCTGTCCTAAGGGAGCCTTAAGCCTAACCTGCCTCTTTCTCCCTTCCTCTCTTTCCTTGCTATTGACCTGCTTGCCTGTTAACCCTATGTACACCACACTTGCTGCTATAAATCTACTTCTTGACTTTACGCCTGTGACTGGACACCGCCTGTAGCATCAGGTAGGACACCTCCTGGTGCTTCTCAACACAGTGCTTCAAGTTTTAGAGCCTGCATGCTGTTGGATGCTGGTTACTTCAGCATTTGTATGTAACTAATGACTGCAGTCATAGAGAAGCACTTCTTTGGGACTAGCCGACTTGTGCCCTTAAGGTTTCATGTTAGATAAGGGTGTCAGCTGGCCTGTCAGCTGCTTCTCTGCTTAGCAAAGATTGGTGTGGCTGTCTGAGACATGATCTAAACACCCTTTTGTGCACTCTGTGCCTCCCTGCACCTGGCTATAGCCTGATGGACTGGCTGACAAAAGGGAAGAACCTTCCCTGCTGACCTGAATGATTTAGTTAGGCACAGGAGAGAAAGACCAAATCACAGGGAGTGTGACAGCACTCGTATCCCAAGTGTCAAAAGCAGTTGTATGTAATATATGGCAAGTGTTTGCTCTTGGGTTTAGAACAGGTTTTTTTAGTCTTTCGAATTTATCTAGACTTCTAAGATGTTATTTCTTCCCTTCAGACTAAGGAAGAGCAGTCCCAGATCACCAGCCAAGTGACCGGACAGATTGGATGGAGACGTGAAGGGATTAAATATCGTCGCAATGAACTCTTTCTTGATGTCTTGGAGAGTGTGAATCTGTTGATGTCCCCCCAGGGTAGGTAGGGGGTGTTAAGCTGGTATCCTTCTCCCATTCAAGCTTCCGTCAGTGTTCTGAACTGTCTTCTTCTCTGTACCAGGTCAAGTTTTGAGTGCGCATGTCTCTGGCAGAGTGGTGATGAAGAGTTATCTGAGTGGAATGCCAGAGTGCAAGTTTGGCATGAATGACAAGATTGTTATTGAAAAACAGGGCAAAGGGACTGCGGATGAAACCGGGAAAAGGTAAGAGGCACTGGGATAAAATCTGCTTGCCACCAGGGACTCTTACCAAGGGGCAATACTTAATGGCTTTTCTGATCTGACAGACAAAGCTGATCATTTCTTTCCTTTAGATATGAGTGCTAACTTTTGTCTGGGTAGGTCAGTTGTCATGAACCTGAGGCCGTCCATACAGAGGGCTTCTCTACAGCTTTTCAAGTATTAAGATTCAAATTTAGTGTTAACTGTGGAGTTATTGCAGCTGAAAATGCTTCCTTGAAATGGATTTTTATAGATAGAACTTATAGTAAATGCAGAGAGTCTTAACTCATAGAATACCATATGGTGAAAAGAGTGGTGAAAGAACCCTTCTGACTGCAGCCTGCTCTGCCTGGACTGTTCTCACAAGCCAGAACAGCTAACACTGGGTAGGCCCTTCCTGCTGGGTGGTCAGTGGCCATGTGGATTGAGGCTTGTCCCTTCAGGGAACCCAGTTACCTTCCCTCAGTACCTGCACTGAGGCTGAAAACTATTCTTGCACCTTTTCCAGCCTTCCTGATTGGTGCGAGGAGGTAAAAGTGAAGGGACTGCCTCTTTCCTCTCATTAAGCATTTGCAACTCAACTGTGTTTCTTTGGTTGTTTGTTTTTTGCTGACCCCCAGTGAATTGGGAAGGTAGATAATCTGTTTCAGCTCTGTGTGCACTCTGCTTCTCCTCTATCTCTTGCTTCATGTGACTTGTGCATGTAACTTGGATCTCAGGCACTTTCTGTGATGGTTCCTGTAAATGGAGCTGAGCTGCTATTTGCCTTTTCTCTCAGAACCAAGCCAAGAGCTATCGCTTCACTGTCACCTTTAAGCCATCTTTCCTAGCTAGCAAAATGGGTGAGCTTCAGATGGATGCCCAGTGGGGGATACACTCTAGAGAAAACACCATCTGTTTAGTCCTCTGAAGAGTCAGTAACAGCATCCTAAAGTTGCTGCCATGAGTGCCTTTGTGCTGTTTTCTTGAGTTACCCCTAGCAAGAGGGTTCTTCAGTGGATAAGAGCTTGGAGATAGTCTCTCCAGAAGCATTTAGTTATAAGGTGGCCAAAAGGGACAGCTACTGCCAGTTGTTGCCACTTTTTCACATCTGTCTTGTGGAAATGCCGAGCTCTAAGACCTGGAGTAATGCTGGGCAGCAGGGCCTTCCCAGCAGTTTTCCAAAGAAATAGTAACCAGCCATCTGTCTCTGGGTGTCATCTGAGCAATGGATTAGGAAGGACTGACTCCCACTTCTGAAGCACAAGCCACAACACCAGGTTGTATAACTAAACAGCAGTCAGTCTGGGGTCAGTTTGCTTCTCGTTGTGGTTCCCAGGACAGCCAGACTGGCTTGTAGTGCTTACACTGTCACAGCACACATGTGAGGTTGTCCTGCTGCTCCCACCTGTTGAGGCAGCCTAGATATCACAATGCTACCTTCTCAATGCTGCTGCCTCTTCTATAGCCACCACCTTCTTATTTTCTGGTCCCTCTTGGTAGCTGAAATGCTTGGCTGCCCTCAGGATCTGTAGCAAAGAAGGTAGTCTGTGACTGGAACTCAGCACAAGTGTTGACCAGTTGGGCCTGTGCACCTACAGGGGCAGGGTAGCACTGTAGATTTTTAGAAATGAGAGACAAACTTCAGGAATAATATTGTGGCCTTGGGCAATTTGATCCAGAATCAAACCACTGCTAGTAGTATGGAAATCACAAGTCTCTGAACAGAAAGACCCCCAAACCTGGCATCTCCTGGCTGTGTGGCAGTGGGATAGCTTTGTGGACAGGAAAGTGCTTTCTCTCCTTTTAAACTTCGCTGCAAGAGGACTTGGGCTGGCAGAGCTGCCTGTGCAGTACCAAGGTGCTGCTGGCTGGCAGGCAGCCCCAAGTGTTGCGTTGCTGGCTGTGACAGAAGGGTGCTCCTTGTAATTCTCTGCTCTTTGGGGAGAGGAGAGAGAGAGAATTCTTTCAAATGAGCTTCCTGAAATAAAATTTGTATGGTGGTGAAACAAGGAAAGTCTGAGCCAAGAGGCTGCTGTTCCCTATATCTCTCCCTGCCTCCCTATTTCCTGGATACCTGTGATGGCAACATGCTCTGTAGAATAGTTTCTGCCTGAGCAGACTTTGACTGCACCAGGTCCTGGGGCTGTAGCTTGCACCTGTGTAACTGTGTCTTGTGTTCTTAGTGGCAAACAGTCAATCGCCATCGATGACTGCACTTTCCACCAGTGTGTGAGGCTCAGCAAGTTTGATTCTGAGAGGAGCATCAGCTTCATTCCACCAGATGGAGAGTTTGAGCTCATGAGGTACTGTGGTGGGGGATGAGCAGGCTGGCATTGGTATCTGCTTGCATCTGCAGTAGGGTTTGTGCACTTGCCTTATTGTTTTCTGAGCAGAGTCTGTGGAGTGTTCCACAAATTCCTCTGTTGAAAATGTGGTAGAAGACCAGCTGCATGGTTTCCTTTGTCACAGCCATAGTGCTGATAGTGGGCTTTCTTACCATGTAGCTTGCTGTATCTGGTCTGAGGTTTAGTGCTTTTAAAACTGATGTCCTTGAATAGGGCCATTGGCAGGAAGCAGATATAAAACTTGAGACTCCAAGCTGTTGCTGCCCTTTAGCAGCATAGATCATAGTGTTGCTTCCTTCTTGGATGGCTCCCTTCCTGGCTGATGCAATTGAGCTGTTCCCTGGATGCAGAGGATGTTTCTTTAGGAAAATAGTACAATTTGGTACTGGAAGGGAGTTACCTCCTCCTCAGAGTTCACTGTTGATTCCATCCCTGCAGATACCGAACCACTAAGGACATTATCCTTCCCTTCCGTGTGATCCCACTGGTGCGGGAGGTGGGTCGGACCAAGCTTGAAGTGAAGGTGGTGATCAAATCAAATTTCAAACCTTCCTTGCTGGCCCAGAAGATAGAGGTAAGAGAATAAAAACTTGTGGTCTCCTCTGCCTGGGAACTGTACCTTTTCTTTGTGTCCCCTGCTACAAAGTCATCACACATGACTCCTCAAGTTTGTACAGGAGAAAGAGTGAACCGAATGTCCCACTTATGCTGTTGTGCTGTGGAAAAGAACTGCTGTAGAGTAGGGTGATGGAAGTAATTTTCAGTTGTAATCACCTTACCTCAGAGGCCTCATTCCTGCAGCAACTGTTCACTTAATGTCTTAGCCACTGAAAAGTTTGTGTATGATCTGATGGTATGTGGAGCAGGCAGCAGGCTATGAGCTGTGTAAGACAGGCTACATGGGGCTTTGCAGCTTAGTCCCCTCTGGGAAAGTCTTACTGCTGCAATGTGAGGCTGTCCAGATCCTGTTCATGAGTGTTGCGGGTTTTAGTGAATCTTTACATAAAAGCGAGAAAGCAGAGAACCCACCTAGGATGCCTTATAGTCCCTGATGTTCTCTGGGCCTGGAGATGAGAGAGAGAAGGCCAAGCACTTCAAGACAGATGGTCTTTCCCTGAGTTGGCACAGAGTGCCCAGGCTGTGGTCTCCTTACCTCTGCTCACTGTGCCCTGCCTTCCAGGTCCGGATCCCAACACCCCTCAACACCAGTGGAGTACAAGTCATCTGCATGAAAGGGAAGGCGAAGTACAAGGCCAGTGAGAATGCCATTGTCTGGAAGTAAGTGAGCGTGTTGGGTCTGGGTGCTGCAGAGGCCAGCGTGGGGCAGGGATAGGCTGTCTGATACCCTAAACATGTGAAGCAAATAGGAAAATAAAATTGGGCACCCTTTTACTTCTGGGCTTCCTCTGACAGGATAAAACGTATGGCTGGAATGAAGGAATCCCAGATCAGTGCGGAGATTGAACTGCTGCCCACCAATGACAAGAAGAAGTGGGCTCGGCCCCCAATCTCCATGAACTTTGAGGTGAGTCCCTGCTTGCCTTGCAGGGTACAGCTAACTTCAGAGGAGCTTTTGTCAGTCCAGTCCTGTCTACCTTCATGGGAATTACACAGGTTGGGATTGTTTCCTGTCCCAGGGTAACATGCAAGTCTTCTCATCTTACTCCTTGTCTCCAATGCTCTCTGTTGCCTTTCCCTTTCCCAACAGGTCCCATTTGCCCCCTCTGGGCTGAAGGTGCGCTACCTGAAAGTCTTTGAGCCAAAGCTGAACTACAGTGACCATGATGTGATAAAATGGGTGAGGTACATCGGCAGGAGTGGCATCTATGAGACCAGATGCTAGCCCCAGCAGGCTGGCGGGCTCCCTCTTCTCCAAGCCATCCTCCACCTCTCCTCAGACTTCAACTACATTGAGAGAAAGCATCCGTCTGGCCCCTCTACGGAGATTGAAAGACCCTGTGGCTCACCATGGGACCGGACTTGCCTGCCCGTGCTCAGTTACCACCTACGCTGCAGCTGAAGTTCAGAACCCGGTTGTGTGCAGGGGTGCTGTCAGCCTCCTGCTCGCCATCCCAGGGAGGGGAAGGGCTAGTCTAACTCCCATCCTGTTGTGATCTTTCTAGGGAACGTCCACCATTAAACTCCTCTTCTGTTGGTGTCTCACTACTTGCATCATATCCTAGTATTTTTGAAGTTCTTGTGCATATGTACTCGTAGAATAGACCTAAACATAGACTGGACAAATCTGAGTTGAAGTTACCCCTGGCTTCTGTACTAGCTATTGCTGTTGTGGTAGATGTTGCTGGCCGGTCCGAGATGCCTGGGGTGGTGAGTTGGTCAGGCCTCTGCCAGAGGAGGTGCTGGGCTCGCCAGATCTCACCACCACCTTCTATTTCTTGCAAAGTCATCAGTATAGAGTCCTGCTGTGGGAAGGTTTGTGACCAAAAAGGATAAGGGTTTAGGCTCTTGCTGGTGTGTGTGTGGGTGGCACAGCATTTCAGGTCCTTAGAGCGCTTACCCCACCTGCTGCTGGCTGGAGCCAGTCCTTTCCAGTTAAATTGGAAACATTGCCCCTCTGCCCCAGGGAGTGCAGGGCACCTGAGCTCTGCCCGGATGTGAGCTGGGTCTGTCCTCGGGAATCTAAAATGCAATTGGCAGTAAGAGCCCCTACCCCAGCCTGCCCCTCTCCACACATCTACCAAGCGCTTCTGGGCCATAGCAATGCTGCTGCTACCCACAATCCTGCTTCTGGTAGTGTGGTCTCCATTTTGTACACCTTGTGATTTGTCCAGCTCTGAATCTAATAAAGTATGTAGAACGGAGAAAGCTGCCTGTGTCGCTCTTTGGGTAGTGCAGCAGTTTGGGACAGCGTCTGGAGGCTTCCAGCTGCTTTGCCCAGCCCTGCGCCGTGCGAGTTTGCAGGTGGAAAAGAACAAGCGATGTTTTCGCTTACAGCATTGCCGGTGCTCGGTTTCTCCTGCTGCAGTCCCGAGGCCCTTCTGGGTCACCAAGGGACGAGCAGCTGCTGCAGCGGTATTGCGCTCTGGATCCTTTGGTCTGAGAACGGGAGGGCGGCTCTTAGCCAGGAGGAGGCGCAGGGCGGGAGCCCCTGGCTGGGCTGAGGCCGCCGCTACCTCCCTGCTGCTCCTCCCGCTGCCGGCGGCTGCGGCACGTGGCAGCGGCCTCCCGCCCCCAGCCCAGCCTCCGCTTCCCGGCACCCCCTGCGCTCATGGCGGCCGCNCCCCCCCCGCGGCTCCCCCGTCCGCTTCCGCCTGTGCCGCCGGGCCGGGCTCCGTGCGGCGGTCCCGGTCCCGGTCCCGGTCCCGGCCTGCGCGGCTGCGGCTCCGCCATGGCGTCGTGCTCCGACATCCTCCGCAGCGAGTTCCCCGACCTGGACGGAGAGGTCTTCGCTTACGTGACGGGTGAGGGGCTGCGGCCCGGTCTCTCACCCCGCCTCATGTCACGACAGGCGGGGCCGCTCCTGGGGGTTGCGATGGGGCAGTGAAGCGGGGGCGGGCGGGGGATGCCCCCTACTGGCCATGTCGCGACATGGAGCTGTGGGTCGCGACAGCGAAGCGTGTTCCTTCAGGGATCCTGCACGGTGACGGGGCCGACTTCGAGTCGGCGGACGAGCTGGAGGAGGCGGTGGGGGAGCTGCTGCGGGAGGTGTCGCAGGACACCAAGGACGAGAGCGCCATCCGGGACATCTGCCAGCGGCTCTTCAACACTCTACAGCTGTAAGAGTCCCGCTGCTCTCAGCCTCCTCATCCTCACTCCTTGCTCACCACCCTCATCCCTCATCCTCACACTCCGTCTCTCATCCTCTCTCCATCCCATCCTTATTCTCTCCTCACTGTCCTCTTCTTCCCTCACAGAGATGAGGGCCGGGCTCAGCGCTGCAGCCAGGTGCTGCTGGACACCCCCATCCAGCTCTCTCAGATCACTGATGGATACGGTGAGTGGTGCCTGTTGGGGTCCCCCGCAGCTCCTGCCAGGGTGCCAGTGGTAGGGATGGGAGGGCATTGGGTGTGTGTGAGCCTGACCTTGGGGAATGGTTCTCCCTGTTGTGGCTTCACCCATCCTCCCCCCTAGCTGCTGAGCTGTGGTCATCAGCACTCACACACCCTCAGGGTTTGGCAAGGTGGAGGGAGAGGAGTCATCCTTTGCTCCTCTCATCCTATTGGGAGAGGGAATAGTTGTACCCAGTTGTGGGCACACGTTAGGCAGCACTTTGTGGAGCCTCCCTGGAGCACATGCTCATCAACCCAACAACCATCTAATTGCAGCAGATGCTGGTGTGGACCTGCTGCCAGGGCTGTTGCTGAAGAGAGGCCAGACTTCGGTAAGTGGAGGCCGATGCCACACTCCTGTGACCTTGTCCTTGGAGCACAGCCAGGACAGGCAGTCATTCTGGTTAGGGACATAGCTGCAAGCATGCTGATCCTCCTCATCAGGCTCACCATGTTTTGGGAAACTCTTGATACTCTTTAGCAGACCAAGGTCAACACACATTAACAGCTGTAATTTCTTCATGAGCTTCAGAGTGTGGTTGATGGGGCAGTAACGCTCAAAGTGCAACTTCTCTGCCTTTCACGGGGACCTTTGGTTTCTACAGCAAGACCTTTGTCTGAGAACATAGGATGTACTGGGGTGACATCTTGCTATCTTCAATGAGAAATTAAAATCCTGGCTAGCAGTTAGATGGTGGGGTGCTACAGGTGGGGAGTTAGCAGGGAGCGACTGTTTTCCAGAGAGCTGCTGCAGGAAGGTTGTCAGCCCAGCTTTGGAAATGGCTGTATGTTGTCATGTCTTGAGAAATAAGAGCAGGAGCAGAGAAGTTTGTAAGCAGTTATGCTTTGTGGCCTGGAGGAAATTGGAGCATCTTTATCCTTGAAATGTGTAGCTGCTCAAGAGTGACCTGGCTTGTTTTCTGCATTGGATGTGTCAACATTTGAGTTTGGGTGAGTTGCAGTTACACATCTGCAAAGCAAGGACAGCGGTAGCTGAACAGGGTGGGCCATCTGTGTGCCAGGCTGGTCTTGTAGACCTCTCCCTTCCTGGAGTTGTCCTTGAGGATGAGAACCCTTCACTTGGAAGCTGAGACCTAACATGATCCCCATGTGTCTGAATGGAGTCTTCAGTGAAAACTGGCAGCTGTTACCGGTTTTGGCACTGGAGTTGTTACTGCTTGTCTTCACTCTGGCTCTTGTGTCCGCAACTCAAAAGGGATCTTCTGAAAAATTTGAGACAGTTCAGAAGAGGCCTCCCTCTCCAGTGTTGGAGGACATGTCTTACTGGGATATTCAGGGAGCTCAGTGTAGTTTAGAGAGTGACTCAATTCGTCTGTAGCTACTGGGTCACAGCTCCAGTAACAAGACTCTCTTCAGTCTCACATGTAGGTCTGTAAAGTGTTCCAGTGCCTGTAGAGTTGCCTAGAAATACCTCAGAGTGTTCTTGGTCAGCCACAAATATTTAACTTAATGCAGGAATAAGCTGGAATGGGCTGAGAGCCTGGCCATGACCAGAGGCCAGGTTAAAACACTTGGCTGCTTCTTGCCTTCAGGTTTAATTACATGCTTGTTGTCTCCGTCATGACTGATCCTCTGCATAAGCTGAGTTTGTTCCAAACTAGCTAAAGTTTAACACGCTGGGAGGGGAAGCGCTTCGTGGTCCGGGACAAGGGTGGGACAGCAGTTTGCTGCTGTTGAAGTCACTTGGGCGACCCAGGTCCCTGAAAATACAGAACCTGGTCATCTGTTAGGGTCAGGCAAACCCTTCTGCCTTGTTCAGGCAGAACTGTTGTGTGTGAGCAGTTGATTTAGGACTTCATTCCTGAAGTGACTTCCTGGCACGATTAGCCTTTCCAAAATGCACATGGATCTGTCCCAGTTGCCTTGTCTCACCTCCCTCCTACCCTTCCTCCCTTCCTTCCAAATGTGAAGGGCTGATTGATCTCTTTTCTCTTGGATCTGGGCTTTTGTGACTCTTGCTGACAATGGTCTGTCTTCAAACTTTCTGTTGTGTGCTCCAGATGGTGAATGCTAAGAAACTGGAGAAGGCAGAAGCCAAGTTGAAAGCCAAGCAAGACAAGAGGATGGAGCGCGATACCATGAAGTCATCTGGACCTCTGTGAGTGTGGAGAGTACTTTGAATATCACCATCCTGGTCTTCTGGGATCTGGTTGTACCAGGTTTTTCCTCCTGAACCCCCTTCTCTGTCTTTTGCCTGCCTGCAGGCTCCTTGAGGAGGCGTCTGCCAGCCAGGCTTCCAGCAAGAAGGAGACTCGCATGGAGTCATCAGGCAAGAACAAGTCATATGATGTACGCATCGAGAACTTCGATGTGTCCTTCGGTGAGCGGTGAGTGCAGGTGGGAAGGTGAAACAGCTCCTGGCTGGGGTTTTGGACCATTGGGGACTGAGACTGGGGCTGCAGAGCACCATTGGCTTTGGGCAGGAGAAGTTTGTGATGATTGTTTGGCTCCAGCACAGCCTGAAATATGCAGGGGACAGGTGGCTGCCAGCTATGTCCCTCTCCATGGGGCAGTCTGACCAGTCTGTTCTCTTGCTTTAGTGTCCTACTGACGGGAGCAGACCTGAACCTGGCGTTTGGACGGCGCTATGGGCTGGTGGGCAGGAACGGGCTGGGGAAGACCACACTGCTGAAGATGATTGCCAGCCGGAGCCTGCGCATCCCCTCGCACATCAGGATCCTCCATGTGGAACAGGAGGTGGCAGGGGATGACACACCAGCGCTACAGAGTGTGCTGGAGTGTGACACCGCTCGTGAGAGCCTGCTGCAGGAGGAGAGGGATTTGACGGCTAAGATTAATGCTGGCGGGTGAGACGTTGCCACTAGCTTCCCAGCCCTTCTACAGCCTCTTGACAGTGAGGGCTTGTTCTGAGGTATCTCCCTTTGAACAAGGACTTCGGCAGGACCGGGCTGTGTCTCACCCACCTTAGTCCTGCCTGGGCAGATCAGCCTCCTCCAGCAGTCAAACCTATCCCTGGTCATTCATTCTCACCTGTCTTTGTCCTTTCCCAGGGGAGAAGGGACAGAAGGTGCCAGACTATCAGAGATCTACGCAAAGCTGGAAGAGATTGAGGCAGACAAGGCTCCAGCAAGGTGAGACAGTCCTGTGGGCACTGCTGCCAGAGCTGGCCACTGTTTTGGGGACACGGAAGGGTGATGCTGTGGCCTTGGGATCCAGCATGTAGAGATGTGGAACTCTCTCTACTGCTCTTCTTGTCTCTTCTGTCACAGTTCTGCTGAGTTAGGAGTATAGTCGAGCTGTTCTCACAAAGCCAAGCGGTGTTTTTTGCCCCAGATAACTTCTGTTGTTGTTGCTGCTCTTTTCAGACTTCCGCAGGTTCCTAGCAACTGGGGAGCATTTCTGGGATGTTGGTAGTAGTGACTCTTTTCCTGGCCAAAGAGCCAAAAACTTTTTGCCGATCTCCTGGGACGTTGTGTGAAAGTTGTGCCCTGCTGGGCTGTGTTTCCCAGCCAAGTGCTATTCCTGGCTGTGCAGGAAGTTTTCCTGTGCCAGAGTGGCTTTAAACCATTCAACAGAGTCCCCTTGGTGGCTGTGGGTCCAAGACCTCAGACTGTGCTCTGATGTTGGATCCTGCAGCTAGATTCCACTTCTCTCCCCTTTTCCCCAGGGCATCTGTCATTCTTGCTGGGCTGGGCTTTAATGCGAAAATGCAACAACAGACAACCAAGTAAGTCTCCAAGCTCCAGGCACTGAGACAGAAGTAGGTCTGGGAAGGTGGTGTTCCTAGTTAGCCCCTGGGCACTGCAAAGGACAGAGCTCTGTTGGGGAGGGAGATTTTATTCCTGCCCATCTGATGTGGTCTCCTGCATGCAGGACTGTGGACCTTGTGGAGTGCTCAAGACCTCTGTAGGGACAAGCTGTCTCTGAGCTGAAAGGGCCTTGGTGAGGCAGGAAGGCTAACACCAAGTTGCTCTGCATTAAACGGTTCACCTCTCTCCATAATCTTTTCTCTCTTCAGAGAGTTTTCTGGAGGCTGGAGAATGAGACTGGCCTTAGCTAGAGCCCTGTTTGCCAGGTTGGTGTCCAGGCCTTCATGCTCTGGGGTTAACCCTCCTTGCTGTCTGTGCTGTAAAGGGCAGGGGTGCTGCCTAAGGGCCCTCTTGACTCACACTGGGGAGCACTGGAGGCATCACAGCTCTGACTGACCCTGTGCTCTTTTTGCTTCTGATACCCATGTGTTTTTTTTTATCCTAGGCCAGATCTACTTCTGCTGGATGGTAAGTTGATACTCCAGTCCCCTCAGACACTGCTGCTAGGCCTGTCTGTGCCCTTGCTGGGGCTGGGAATGCACCATGGCCTTTAGCTGCCTGCTCAAAATAGCCCTGTGTGGTGGGGCCAGACTGGCAAGGCAGTCGGTGCCCCCCTGGCACAGTGGGCAGAGCTGGCCGTAGTGAGGGAAAGTCCGCTTGGGCAGCCACTTTCGCTGCACTCAGCAGAGCTCTGCCCTGTACCACAGCCAGATCGTCTGTGGGTCATGCAGCCCCAAGCGATCCCTTTCTCTCGCCTCTCGCTGTGATGTGCCCCAGCTGCCAGCCATGCTGAGGGGGATCCCTTCAGCACAAGGTTCAGGGTGCTCACCTTGGGCAGGGGGTTTGGGTGTCAGAGTCTGGGCACCAACATGAAATGAGAGGAGTGTCTCTGCCTGAGCCTTGGCCACTATGACCACACCCCATCACATCCTACATGCAGGAGTCCATGGGAAGGTCCCCATGCAGGGTCTCTCCCTCTGCAATGCTGATCACTAGCCTTTCCTAGGTAAAGAGCTGTACCATCCTCATCCCTCCTGACCTCAGCACCTCTTTCCCTCCCCTCAGAACCAACGAACATGCTGGACGTGAGGGCCATTTTGTGGCTGGAGGCCTATCTGCAGGTAGGGGATGGTGAGAGCAAGACAGAGTGAGGGTGAGGGGTGGAGATGTTCTTCAGGCTGGTGTCTCATCTTACTGGGACCAAGCCCTGCACTGTGATTTGATGATGCTTAGCCCTCTCGCTGTCTTTTCTAGACCTGGCAGTCGACCATCCTCGTGGTGTCCCACGATAGGAACTTCCTGAATGCAGTGGCCACAGACATCATCCACCTGCATTCACAGCGACTGGACACGTACCGTGGGGACTTTGAGAACTTCATGAAGACCAAGGAGGAACGGCTGAAGAATCAGCAGCGAGAGTACGAAGCCCAGCAGCAGTACCGAGAACACATCCAGGTAGTGGGAGAAGCCAGTAGCACTGGGGCACTCTTCTCCCAGTCTCATCCATTTCTCCATGTTTGTGGAATTGTGGATGTGGCTGTATTGGAAGAGCTTTGGCAGCAGAGCAGGGTAGCTGTAGGGGACCTAGACTTCTCTGATGCATTTCTTTCTTGTAGGTTTTCATTGACCGCTTTCGTTACAATGCCAACCGGGCATCCCAAGTGCAGAGCAAGATCAAGCTGTTGGAGAAGCTGTGAGTGCTTGTCCTGCTACTCTTCGGAGGTGGGGATGAGGTAGTGCTTGTGGGAAGGAACAGAGGTTTCCCAGAGTACCCGTGAGATAAAGGAGGTGGTTTGGCTTTGGGTGCCCTGTCTCTAGTCTGGACTGTCTGAACTTCCGGTGTGGGAACAGACTCCCCAGTGCAAGGCACCTTGGTTATGTGTCTCTCCTTGCAGGCCAGATCTGAAACCTGTGGACAAGGAGTCTGAAGTGATCATGAAGTAAGTGTCCCCTGAGCTGTTTCTTGGAGGGTAGCTGAGGCTGTTCATGATCTTCCTGGGTCTTGTCCCAGCTGGGACAAACCACCCCATCCTGTGGGTGCTTACTCTGCCTTACACTGATGAGGAGCCCAGACAGGCCTGTGAATTGAGGTTGATGTCCCTCCTGGGGCCAAGGCTGTAGATCTCTGTCCTCTTCTTGTGACCATCCTCCGCAGGCACCTTGCATCATAGAGAGCGCCCATTGATACCAGGGGGTTGCAGAGGTTGTCCTGGTGGGTGCTGGGGCCAGAGTCTCTGAAGTTCCTGGTTATCTCTCACCTCTTCATGTCTTTTCAGGTTCCCTGATGGCTTTGAGAAGTTCTCTCCCCCAGTCCTGCAGCTAGATGAAGTAGACTTCTGTTATGACTCAAGTCACCACATCTTTCGTTCCCTCTCTGTCTCTGCTGATCTGGAGTCCCGCATCTGTGTGGTATGTGGGACTGCACAGTAAGTAACAGTGGCTGTGAGGGACTTTGGGAGGTCCCTGCTCAAAAAAAGGCTCAACTTCTGATGTTAAGGATCTAGAATCAGGTAGCCCTTGGGCTTGAGGGTTGGTAGGGGGAGCACCTAGCACTGCTGCCTGTGCTGCTTGTCAGTGGTGGAAATGCAGATTCCAGGTAGCTGGAGTCACTGGTTAGACTTGTCCCCCTCTTGCAAGAGACATGAAATTCCCTGATCACAGCTTCCTTCTGCAAAGTACCTTCACCGGTTTCACGTTCTCCAATGCTGCTGCTGCTTCTCTAGGTTGGGGAAAACGGAGCTGGCAAGTCAACCATGCTAAAGATCTTAATGGGGGAGCTGGCACCAGTCAGAGGCATCAGACATGCTCACAGGTACCTGCTAGGAAGGGCTGGGGGATGGGGAGGAATGGTGCAGGTGGAGGGCTGTGCTTTGAAGTGATGGCTGCCTGAGCAATGGGAATGGGTCCTACACACCCATGCATATCCCCACCTTCCTGTAGCTGCAGCTGTGAGCACCACAGTTGCGGGGCCTGGTACCAGCTCCCGACCCTCTTCTCATTCTGCAGAAACCTAAAGATTGGCTATTTCAGCCAGCACCATGTAGATCAGCTGGACTTGAACATCAGTGCTGTAGAGTTACTGGCAAGAAAGTTCCCAGGTGAGTTTTGGAGATCCTGTTGGGGTCACAGAGGTCTCTGTTGCCACACGTGGAACAGTGTTGATTTGTTCCGTGGCCCTGGGCAGAAGGCTCTGTCATGTTGGTGTTCAAGGGACACCAGCAGCTCTGGGTGAACTCCCCATGTCCAGCCAAGCTGAGGACACCAGCTGCAAGAAGCTACTGTTCTGCAGGCCTCAGGCTAATGCTCCACTGTGGCTGGGTTTTGGGTGCATATGATTCACTTTCCTGCTGGGCACAGAAAGAACAGTGTCTCCCCCTTTCCCAGCCACCAAAACCTCAGGCACCCTCCTCCACCGCTTGACACGGTGTGATGCAGTGACCTCAAATGGGGGCAACATCTCTTGGAGTCAGTCTCTAGCCCTGCAGCCCCTGTCCTGATTGTTTTGGTCAGGTTTTCCCCTGCTTGGGAGGGAATTGTCCGGAAGCAGCTGCTGAATTCCTGCCCCACTGTGCAGGTCTGGCACAGGCTGCATGGCCACAGTGCCCGCTGAGCTCATGGCCCTGAGGGCCCTCTGTCACGCTGTGTGTGCCATGGCTCTGTCTTGATGTGCTCCTGCAGGGAAGACAGAGGAGGAGTACCGGCATCACCTGGGGAGGTACGGTGTCTCGGGGGAGCTGGCTGTGCGTCCCGTGGCTAGCCTGTCTGGAGGTCAGAAGAGCCGTGTGGCCTTTGCCCAGATGACTATGTCCTGGTAATTCTCTCCCAGATCCTGTTGGGTTTTGTATGGCTCTGTGGCCAGTGTCCAATTCATCGGGAGGAAGGTGAACATCCAAGGACTTCCCACTGCCCCACCACTTTGGGACACTTCCCAAGGTGTCCCAAAGACACCGTGTCCTTGGGACCTTTGTGGGGAGAGAGGTTGTTGCCCTGGAGGGACAGCGTGGGAGGAGGGAAGTTGTTGCCCTGGAGGGATATTGTGGGAGGTGGTTGCCTTGAAGGGACAGGTGTGAGGAGGAGGTGATTTTCTCCTACTGCTTTGGGCTCATGTGGATAAGAGGTGTCCTTGGAGCTGTGCAGTACCAGTATTGGGGCCAAACAACTGCTGGTGGCTGTGGCTCTGAGTGGTTAAAGCAGCAGCCTAGTGTGACAGGGTGTGGACCCAGTCTGGCCCTGTTCCAGTGCATGCTCAGAGCTGTCTTCTTTTCCAGTCCAAACTTCTACATCCTGGATGAGCCAACAAATCACCTGGACATGGAGACCATTGAGGCGCTGGCAAAGGCACTGAATAAGTTCCGGGTAAGGTTCCCTCATCAGGGTCTCTCATTTTTCTAATGCTTCCTGTAGCCTCCAGCTCAAGTCACTTGGTATCTCAGTCAGATATGGAGGGTCAGATACCAGTGGTGACTTCAAGCCCAGGACAGAATTTGAGAAGTCAGTGACACGTACCCTGGTGGTTTGTTTCATTGGCTGAGAACAAGAACAGAGAACACCTTGTCAGTCATCCTGACCAGTCACCTACTCCTGCGACTTCTGACATGCTGCCTTGAGGTGCTTGGATCTTCCTCAGGCACATTGTGTGGCTGAGCTCCAAAGACTCGGCCTCCAGATACCGCTGTGGTCAACCTGCTTCTCACTAGTTTGTAGTTGCTCGGGTTGGGGCAGTTTTCCTGTGGAACAAAAGCTTGACTGGGGTTGTTCAGAGCCTTCACAGACACCTTTCGACTGTTACTGACTCCACCTGGAAATCTCCAGCCTTGTAGTTGTCAACTAACCCCACACTTGGTTTAGAAGATCTCTCTGTCCCCCTGAAGGAAGAAAAGGCTGGGATTAAGTCTCAGCCCATTAAATTGTCTTTGGTTTTCTCTGGATCAAATGGAAATGGAAACCCAGGGTCCAGACCGCAGGCTGGACAGGAATGCTAGATCTTCATGCCACCAGCACTGCTGCCCATGATCCACTAAGTTTTCTTTTTCCCTCATTGTGTGTTGGCAGGGTGGTGTAATTCTGGTGTCCCATGACGAGCGCTTCATCCGCCTGGTGTGCCAGGAGCTGTGGGTATGTGAAAATGCCACCGTCACCCGCATCGAGGGTGGCTTCGACCAATACAGAGACATCCTGAAGGAGCAGTTCCGGAAGGAGGGTTTCCTATAAGAGAGGTGGGAGCTGGACTGTGCTGGGGGCTGGAGTGTGAAGCTCTGCCACCTCGGCATCCATCCCAACTGTGCCTGGCAGAGCACTGCGGATGCTGCTGCCCGCATGGACTGTCAGCCATGCCACCCAACTGCCACCTGAACTGCTCTCCCCTCCCGGGCGGAAGGACAGCAAGGGAGCAGGAGCCCAGTGCCACGCGTAGCCGGGGGCACACCAGGAGCTCTGCTGCTGGCCGGGGCTGTGCCTGGCACTGGGCACACTGGAAACGTTGTGCCTGGAGCTGTGATCTGCCAAGAAGGAGGGAAAGAGTTGCATCCCCCNTCGCCCCCCCCCCCCCCCCCGGTTTAACTCTGAGCTTTGGAGAGCAGGAGAGGACCTGTTCTCCATCTTTTTTTGCTTCCCACTCTGCCTTTTTCTTTCTTTTGGGGTTTTATTTCATGGTTTTTAACTGGCTGAACACCAGTCTGGCTCCATCGTGTGCCACCGTCCCTTCTGCCGCCCTAGAGGGACATGAGGCCTTTGCTGCTAAAAGTGACCCCTCGCCTCTCCCCCAGACCCTGGACCTGGGGGCTTGTGTTTGTAGTGCCCAGGGAGCCTGAGCCTGGTGCTGCCGAGGCCCCACTCCCTGCTCCCCATTTCCTGTGCTGGTGCCCCTCACCCTGCTGCCAGCCGTTCCTGTTG
Source organism: Rhinopomastus cyanomelas (assembly GCA_013400115.1). Taxonomy (NCBI): domain Eukaryota; kingdom Metazoa; phylum Chordata; class Aves; order Bucerotiformes; family Rhinopomastidae; genus Rhinopomastus; species Rhinopomastus cyanomelas. Next base: position 1,966,648 of record VXBP01005443.1, on the reverse strand, counting down.
CGGGGAGGGGGGAAACTGCCTGGCGCCCCCAGCCCCGTGGACGCGGTGTAAATAAACCAGAACACAGTGGGCGCTGCGCTCTGCTCTCCTTTCCTGGGGGTGTCCTTCTGCTGGAAGGGCGATGGGTCCTGCCAATGGTTTCTCATTGTTGGGGTTACTGGAGTGGGTTGTGCAAAGCTGGGTCTGGGTCCCAGCGGGAGCCGTGGGTCACCGCGGGGAACACGGAGCAGAGTTTCGGACGGTGCTGGGGATCAGCTCCGAGCCCAGTTGTGGTTTGGGGACCGCGAGAAACCGAGGCTGGGAGCGGGGGTTGGGGGAGCCCTGGTAACCCGGGGAACCTAGGGGCAGAAGGAAGAGAGGCCCCTGAGGGGAAGTGGGGGGCGACCACGGCGACGTGCAGGGCCGCGGGGTAGCGGTGGAGGGGGTTCGCTGAGATGGGAGGCGTGGCTGTCCCGAGGTCCCGGTGCCGTTGAGGCAGGAGGCGGGGCCAGTCCTGTCCGCGCCCCGCGCCCCCATCACACAGTCACGGGGGCGGCCGTTGGGAGGCCCCGCCTTCCCTTCCCCGCCACCAGGTGGTCCCGCCCCTGCGGCCGGGCGGCGTTCGAACCTCAGAGCAACCGGCGGCGAGGACTGGCGGCACCGAGCGGTACCGGGGAGGGCGGGGCGGGCGGCATGAGCGGCGGTGCGGAGGCGGCAGGTGAGGGGTGCGGGGCCGTTGAGCCCCCACTCTGTGGAGGAGAGCCGGGACCAGGAGCGTTGCCCCGCTGTGGGCCGCGCTCTGTGGGCAGCAGCCCCGTGCCCAGCCCCGGGTCACCCGGGCCCGAGGAGGTGAG